>WEIU01013414.1:105298-115881 GCA_013389925.1 Aegithalos caudatus
TTTTTTTAATAGAGGTAAAGATGGAGTTCAACCCACAGTTTGAGAAATTTCAAGCATCTATGTGTTGGGACATGTAGCTTCCACTATAAGGAAACTGTGACAAAAAGAGCTTCTCAGCTCTCCATGAGGAAACCCCTTACCTGACATAAGGTGGAGCCCAGTTTATGGATTTCTACATTACAAATACTACTGTGAGTGTGCTCTTTGCCTTTGTTGCAGGACAGGTCTCATCCCCGAGGCCCTGCAGTACAGCATGCTCATGGGAAATTCTCCTTGTGCCTTCTTTGGAAGAATGCCCACCTCATCCTGCAAGCTTGGACAGTCACTCCCCTTCCAAAGCTCTCCTTCTCATAAGTAGTATGAGGAGAAACTGAAGGAGCTGAGGTTGTTTAGCCTGGAGAAGAGGAGGATCAGAGGTGACCTTATCACTCTCTACAATCACCTGAAATAGTTGTAGCCAGGTGGGTATTAGTTTCTTTTCCCAGGCATCCAGTGACAAGACAAGAGACTCTCTCAGGGTTCTCCAGGGGACATTCTGTCTGGACATCAGGAAAAGGTGGTCAGGCATTGAAAGAGCCTGCTCAGGCTGGTAATGAAGTCACTGTCCCTGGAAGTGTTCGAAAAACAGCAGGAATGATTTCGTTGACAAGGTGGTGCCCAGTCAAAAGTTGAGCTTTATGATCCTGGAGGTCTTTTCCGGTATAAATAATTCCATGATTCTATTCTATTCTGTGATTGATCATATCAAACCAGTTCCTCACAAACAGGCCTAAAGTCCTGTAATGGGATCAGACAAGCTTAAACCCAGCTTATTTTTGAGAAAACAAGATTTATTGGTAACTTTGCTATCTTTTACATGCTGCTAATTAGAATGCGGTATTTAAATGAATCCTCACTTTTTACTGAAGAGTTTGTTTATTTATGTAAAAGTGCTAATGCCTCAGAAGTTCCTATTTTGAAAACATTTAAAATTTTCTCCTTTAATTACCAGCCACAGGAAAACTCATCATATAGTTTTGTTTCTCCCAGTAGCTACATGGAAGTACAGTGCAAAGTCAGAGGCTGTAATGTTTTGAAAGACAGTCCTGGAGTTTTCCTGATCAGAACAATCCACTGGTGTACATTCTTTGAAATCTGAACCAAAGCTTTGCTTTCCTGACGTGTTGCACAGAATGACAATATCTACCCAATCTGCTTTAATCCTTTCCCACATTGCTTGCTGCACTGAATCTCCAGTTTTACAAGAGCGAGTAAAAGCAACATTCCCTTCTGGCTTCGTAAACATGGAATTACTTTGTTTCCCAGACACTCCAAAAGCATCTGTTGAGAAATGCAAAACCCAGCAAAAACCTGCTTATAATTCATTCAAAGAAAATTTAGTATCCACAATTCCAGTACAGCAAATATTAATGACATTTACTTATAGCAGAATGATACTGAAATTATTTGAAATGCTGAAAAATACAGTTTATACTTATGACTATATTTTTGTGCACATTTAGACAAAACAGTCTTTATGGAACTGTGAGTCTGTGATGCCATTGCAAGAAGGCTATTTCTGTAAACTTTGAGTTTGGGTCAGAACATGAATGTTCTGTTAACAGTTTCAGCAAATATTCAGGAGCATAAATTATGGGGCTAATCTAATTAAATTTGGTGTAATCTTGTTCTTCTTTCACACTAGTCACAATAAGAAAATGGTTTGATGTGACCCTCAGGATATACTTTAGTAAATTACATTAAAAGACATTCCAGCCTAAGAACTGCAATTCTTCTATTCACAAAACTTGCACCACCTAAATTTAAAAAGTTCTTATCAATTCATACGCTCTGCTTGGGAAAAATCTGTCTGATAATCTGTCTGTGGTATGAAAGACTTCCAGACAAATTCAAGACTTCAACCACATATATCTTAAATAATTTTGACTGAAAACCCTTTGCTCTGAGTTCTTGTTTTTAGTAATATAATTAACTGTTTACTACTTCAGAAAATAAAAGTTTAAAATCTGGAATAGAAAAATTGTCAATTTCTCTGACATTCAGAGGCACTTGATTTCCATAGTCAGCTTTGTAATGTCTATATCTCACAAGCTAGGATGAGCACTGTCATCTTAGTGAAGACTTCAATGTTAGAAAAGATTAATGATCACACTGTTTTACTTACACTGTAAAAGGATCAGTCTTTCAAGTTCTTCCATGAGGTTTTTGTTTTGGTTTGGTTTATTTTGTTTTGTTGGGTTTTTTTAATTAGATGTGTTTAAGTAAAAAAAGTCACTACAATATCTTTTAATATGTTTGTCTCTATCTGTGAACACTGGAAGGCAAGTAAGCTACCTAGGAATAAGTAATTCCATTCATGTTGACAGGATGGAGACTCCCTTGTGGGAGTCTGTAACTTCAGAGAGTCTCTCAGCCTCTGTGAAACAAAGAGTGAAAAAGTCTAGCCTGCAATTTTTTTATCAATGGAATACAGCACAGAAAAATTACATTCCCCCTGCCTTTGGAGACTGGAAATATGATTAAAACATTGAAATGTTGAAAGACAAAAGGAACAGCGTCTAATGAGTTTACCTAAAATAATTAATGAAGAACTTGAAGATCCATGTAGACTGCAATCAAGGAGACTGAAAGTTAATGACAGGCAAGGACAGAAGAGAGATAAATTCACTAAACCAAACAGAAGGTACAACACAAGCTAATTAACTCCTTACACAGCTTGCCAAAGACAGCTAAATTTCTATTACTGAAGTTGACTGCCAAGGCTGGATAATCATTTAACTTATCATGCAAATTCTAGCAAAAATTTACTCATGGAAGTCTAAGTATTATTCAAATTAGACTGAACGACTCTATGATGGGACTCTGCACTTACAAAATAGGTTCCTTGAAGTGCAGAAGTTCAAAATTCACTACATTAAATCAGGTAATTATATATATANATATATATATATATATGTATATATACCTTGCAGATACAGACCTGCAAATTCATTCAGATCTGTAAGTGAAGAAGGGTAAATGAAAAAGTGATCAAAACCCATCCTTTCCATGGAACACCATATTCTTAGAGGCCATATTTCCTCAGACCACTAACTTCCAGCAACATTCTGCTTTACAGCATGCTACATATTCCTGCCAAAGAAGTCTTGTCCTTCATTGTGCAGTCTTTGCTCTGGTTTTCCACTATGAGCAAGGCCTACTACCACCCACATTCCCCCTAGGAGTGTTGACATCTCCCCATCTTCTCCTGGGTACTTCCTTGCTGTCCTAATTGTTTCATTACAATGCCACCCTGAGCTCCAGGTGTTTCTTCTATGCAAACATACTTAATAGGGAATTTTGTGTATGATGATACTGCCTCCCTCCTTCTCTTTCCACCTTACCCATGTGACAGGACCTTATAACAACCAGCCTTCTTCCCTGCAGCTTTGCCACATATTTGCTAGAAAATTGTACGTTGCACATATGGTCAGCTGGGAACAAAGAGATAAAACATTTTCCACCAAACAGATGAAAATCCCTTCTGTCCTAAAATTTATTAGTTAACTCGTGTTATATTTGCCAAACAGTATATCCCAGTTGCTTGATAATATATAATATTACAACATTGTAGTATACTATAACAGGTACATTACAAAACTAAGATTGCCTTGCAAATTCAATGAAGAATTTCCAGGCAGAAATCTTGATATAGGTGTATAATTTGCATGTATACAAATAATAAATATTATTTTAATAGTGAGAACAAGGTACAAAACAAATTAAAATAGAAAAAGCTTGGAGATTCTTGGCTTGTCTACATTCTATCATAACCATTTTCAAACACGGACATCGTGACTTTTTGTTTGTTTGTTTGCGTATATTTTTTACTTGAAATTGTGCAGCAACATTAATGTATTTTCACTCTTGATGAATAATGTAAATATCTCCCCTTATTACAATATGGTGCCTTGAACAATTTATATGATTATATAAGGCACAAACAGAGGCAAATCAAGCCTACGTAGTTCTAATTAAATCTTCTAAGTGCACTAAAGTATTCCAGGCTTTTGTTTTAAGCAATTGTCCCATTTTATTTTGACAGCAGCATCAGCATAATTCTTTCATCCTCCTTCTCCTCTGTTCAATCATTTACTTTATTTAGCACCTCTCTAAACACAGTTTCTTTCCTTTCAGCCTGGTACGTGTGGGATGAAAACCTCCCGCTCCGAGAAACCCTTCTATGGGAGAAAAGCACACCCACACACCTTCACCCCTGCACACGCACAGCTGAAGGTGACACGCCACGTGTGAACATTTCAGAAATGCTAAATAAAATTTTTAAGTTGAATCTGATAAAAATAGACTCTGCCTTCCCGCTGCTCATGCCAGACACTGCCGCTGCTGTCTGCTTGTCCCATGGTCACACCATCTTGCTTCCTGAACAGAAAGTAGGAGGAGGTGACAGCGCTCAGGATAGGTCCATAGGCCATTATCCTCCACCAGCCTCTTTTGGCAGCATGTTATCTCACATTTTGTAGTTATACTTATGTCTATCCCATATTAGGTATTTGTAGGACAAAAAATGCAAGGTTTCACATTTTTAAAATGTATAATTGTCTGGGTTTTGAAAGAAAGGTATCTGCCAGCAAAAAGCTGGAAGTTCCCTTTGAACAGAGAATGTAAATCCCCTCCCTCAGATTATTATAATTTTGCAATTAGGGCCTCTCAGGCAAAGATTTGGGAATAGGAATAACAGTCCTTTAATAGGAATGTTAAAAATACAAATGTAGGAGTACAGAAAGACATGCAAATAAAACAAACAAAAAGAAACCCTAGAAAACCCTGACGGAGTCAGGGATGTGACCTGACACCCTGTTGGTCAGGGTGTTAGAATCAGTCCAGATGAATCCTTCTGGAGTAGCAGATGCAGTTCTGTGGAGTAGAGATGGTCCTGTAGAAAGTCCAGTGGTGGTGAGATGGGTCCAGTCTTCCTCCAAGAATCCAGAGGAAAACAGGATGTAGTGGTGTGCCCACCTCTCCTTTTATCTAGGTAGGAATGCTTGGGGCAGCCCTCACTGGGTGGAGCATCTCACAATGGGATGATGTCATGTGTCATGTCATTGGTGAGCCTTAATGGCCCATTATCAGAAAGCATCAGCCCCAAAACTCGTGCTTGGCCACCTTTTGTTTTGGTCAAGCACCCATAAGCACCCAGCAATTAGTTCCCTAGCAACCCACGGGGGAAAAAAATTCCACAAGCACAAAGGACACAAATCCAACCCCTAACAATAACCTTTCAATATTTTTCTTGGAAAGCAAAGATCAGGAATATAGAGGTATAAAAGAGTGTGAATTAACTCTCCAGGATTTAAAAAATCAAGCAATTAAACTAAAATTCTGCAGCAGGGAAATAGTTGAAGTCGAGAAAACCTTTCGATGGACTAAGAAAATAATGGTATAATTTTACCCCATCCCCTTCCACCCTTGCTACAAGCACTTAGAAGTCAAAATAATGCTTATGTGAAAATTTGGTCCCCATTCATTGGTAGAGATTTTAAGACTTTCTCCTTTTTTTTTTTTTTTTTTTTTTTTTTTTTTTTTCTTTTTTTTTTTTTTTTTTTTTNCTTCATTTTTGTTTGGTTTAGTTTGATTTGGGGGTTTGGTTTAGTTTTTTGGTTCTTTTGGCCTCCAATATTATTAGTTGATATTTTTTCTTCTGAGATTGTTTTATTCCATTAGAAAGTAATGCTATCTATCAGAAATAACTAATGACCTTAGCAAAGCTAGCTAGAACAACAAGTGGTTCCCAGGTCCCACTTGGTTTGCTGAAGCTCCACACACAAACACAGTTTTCTTCCTCTGCTTGTAATAAGCAGTGACAAAAAGAAATAATTGCACACAAAAAAGAGGGTTGAAATTTTAGGAAAACAAACTTTCTCTGGGGCTCTTCTTTTCACCAAGAGAATAAATTTTCAGAAGAGAAAATATTTAGAGTGACCCCTTCACCCTTCCTGAATAGACTAAATGAGGCAGTATATTTAGCTCCTAAACTAATGTCTTCCAACTGTATTAGCACATACTACAAGATTTTGTTGAGTTTCTAAAAACACAGTTTTGCCTCTTTGTTTCAGCTTTAATGACTTACTGACACCAGTTCTACAATTAGATCAGAAACCAGCAGTACTGTTGTGTTTGAAGAATGCATTTTACTAATAGCAGCTGTTTGGATCATAAAAGTTAAAATGAAATTAAAATATTTGTACTTGATATTTATATTAAAACATCTCTTTAAATATATATTGTTATAGTGTGAAGAATTTGGTGAATTTTTTTGTACAAGTTATTAATTCTGCATTATACACGAAACATTCAGCACACAATTGTAATTCATCTGCCAATTCAGTTTGTTTGTATATATTCTATTACGCATTGTTGATTTTTTCCTGTTGTAAGCTGAACTTTAATTGCCTAGAGTGCAAGGAAAGGGAGAAGTCAAAGAGAGGGAAGGAGAGAGAAAAAGCACAGTTCTGATAAGAATGAGAAAATCATTCTCTCTTTGGATATAAACACTCATGAGCTTCCAGCAAGGAGAATTTGGTTGCTGGGGAAGAAGTCATCTGTTAAAACCACATTATGTGCTATGACAAGACTTACCTGCAGAAGAGTCTTGGAGATCTGAGAGGTCAGATTTCCAGACTTTCATCCTGTCCAGAAATTTCATTGGTTGAGGAAGAACAGAATTTTACCAGCAACAGGAGTTCAATGAGCAGACAGGAGTAACACAGGATACTGTGCTCAGCCTTCACCTACTGTTGGTGACCTGTGCTGTCTCACAGTGGAAAAAGGGAGGTATATGCTGTGCTGAGACACTGCCTGTCACAGCCTGCATGTGTGTGTGTGTGTGTGCATTTGTGCTCAGCTACTCACACCTTCCACAGGGCTCTTCAGGGGGTGTACAACAGGCAGAGCAATGGATATCATGGTTGAAGCCACAAAGAAAAGAGGCAGGGAGAGGAGAAGGGAAGGGGTGTGAAAATTAGGATCAGGCTGGATCCTAAGGATGTTTATTGCAACCAGTGTTTCTCGAGAGTGAAAGCCATTGGTGCCAAGGCAAAGGATAGGGGACAAGCCCAAGCTGCCCAGCCCCAGAAGCCATATAACACCCAGGAGTGTAGAATGAGGACACACTATGCAGAATTTCTGTCTTGCTTCTCAGATCCTTTGAATGGATTGTTTTACAGGCTGAAAATATATTGGAGAAGAAGGAAGTACCTAAATTGTTTTGTAATATGTTTATTATGCAGCTTGATACCAGGTAAGAAAACAGAAGAAACCAATATATCATCATTATTTTTTACCAAAATTTTTCTTCCTATTTCTTTTCTGTCCTTATTAAGTTATAAATTATATTCCTGTCTTGCAGGCCAGCTGAAAGAAAGGTTCATCATTCAAAATATATGCAGAAGCAGAAGTTTTTGCAGATAGGAACATTTCAGACCTCAAATAGTAATCACCTCTTAGTGATTTCCTTTAGAGTCTTTGGAAGTTTAAATATTTGAATCTGTAATTTCTTTTATCTTCTGCTTTTCATCTGCCTCTGTTCATTTGGCAAGTTAACTTGTATTTCCCCAAATAAAATATTATTCTATCTGTCCTAGAAAAAACTATCTCCTTAATTATGAATACTTTAACACTGTCACTGTAGACTTTCTATTTTCCTGTGCAATTGCATCCTGTGATGATTTCCAAATTGCATTGTCTCAAAATTTCATCCATCACATTCACAGTGTAGGAAACAAGAAACAAAGTTACTAAACTCTTGGATCTGAATTTAACTACTGCGTGTCACAGCAGTTAGGTTGGATAGTAGACATAATACCATATTTTATTTAAATTGAATTTCCAAGTGGTGACTGCAGTGGCATAAAATTATGGAGGTGTAACTGAGAAGATGAAGTATTTTTGGCTTAAAGAGGTAGCAGAACACTTGCTTTCAAAAAAAAAAAAAAAAAAGTTTAAGCCATTAGATTCCATTTGTGCTCCCTTAGCATTTCCTTATTTGTGTAGGCACAATTGGAATGGTCACCCTTTTGCCCTGATTTCTTGTTTTCAAGGAAAAAAATCCTGTCCACATAATTGCACACCTTTTGATTGTTAGGCCAGTCCATTTCCTCACTCACATGTGGGTTGTCATCTCACCTTCTTACTGGAGCTCCCCTCATCAGTCTGGTGTCAAAGATGCTTTTTTCCTCTGTGCCCAGGTGAATCCTGTCTCTTTCTAGCATTCCTTATCAATGTCTCTTTCTAGCATTCCTTATCCTTGGCTTGCTGTTGACACCAGCAGTGCAACTCAGTCCTGGCCCATGGAATTGTCCTCCTCTCTCCAGAACCTTTCCCTACTTCAGCAGAATCAAGAAGACATCTCCTAAGCTGCCTACATCCTTATCTCTCCCTCTGGCACCATGTAATCGTGCCTGATGCACTCCAGGTCTCTCCTGGACTGTCCTTTGGTGTACATGTGAAACAGCAGTGGGGTAAGCCTCAGCAGTCTCACTGCAGCTGCCTAAATTCTACCCTGGCAGCAGCAAATATGCCCAGACAGCAGGATATGTCAGCAGACAAACAGACAAGACCTGAGGGTCATCCTCAAACTATCACAAAACAGATAAAGGTCAGGTAATACCTGTAGCAACCATCTGACACATGTTCATCAAAGCAATGCTCATATGGAACATATAAAACACACGTTCTAATTTTACCTCACTTTGGTAAAAGCACAACTGGACTCATGGGTACTGAATGTTACAATTCTTTCCTTAACATAGCACATTCCAATGCAAACAAAGTAACCAAGAGTACCTAATAGCACCATTATTCTTAGCAGCTAACTGAACATTCAAAATGGTAAGACTTAAAAAGAAGAGAAAGAAAAAAAGTAAAAACAACTCCTCAGAGATGAATAAAAGGATCCGGATGCTCTGACTGCTAGCCAAATAAAATTGAAAATGTTATCATGTTGTCTGTTTCCAAAAACCAAATTTTCTCAGGTATGTCAACAGACAGTTTTATACAAGACAAAGGAGGTATTTTTCTGCTTCTTTTAGTAATGGTAAGGCCTTAGATGGAATATGACTTCATACTATTTATCTTATTAAAATAAGGTTTTACACAAATGGGAGAAAATTCAGATGATAACAAGAACTGATTAAGTTTAGAATCATGAACAGAAAAGTTGAGAGAACTGTGTTTGTTTAGTGCAGAGGTATCACAGCAGCATAGAATCATTAATGTCTTGGGTAGGAATGGACCTTAAAGATGGTTTAATTCTTACCCCTTTGCAGTGGGCAGAGTCAACTTCTACTGAAGTAAATTGCTCAGAGCTCCACCCAGCCAGGCATTGAACATTTTCAGAGATGAAACATCCACAACTTCTCTGGTCAAAAAACATGAAGGATGAAAGCTGGTAACATGACACTTTCTTTCTCTTCTTTTTTTTTTAGAGGACTACAATTTAAAAAGTTGTTATTAACCAAGAGATATCTAGGTTCCAGATAATGGGAAAAATTTTCCTTGTAAGTCTGGTTACATGCTGTAGTATGATCTCAGGAGAGTTTTAAGCATGCATTTCCAACATGGGAATTTCTCAAACACATTAAGGATATGCTTCTCCTGCCTCAGAAGGAAGAGATGGATGAGATGAATTTGGAACGTCTGTTCCAGCCTGAGTTTTCCACAATTCTAAAACTCCTTTTGATCTAAGATTTTCCTTCAGAAAGGAAGAGGAGATATCTCTTGTACTCCCAACAGGGCTGGTTTTGTTTCTTTCCTTTTAGCACTTTATACTGAAGGGGCATCCAATCTTTAGTTCATCATAAAAGATAAAAAGTAAGAAAAGCAGCATTTAATAGGTCAATAATCACAGCAGAACTGTGAAAAAGGTATCTTCACTTGTCTCCATCCTTTTGCTTTCTAATTAGGTGCTGACAATGTGGCTGACACCATGTAAGATACAGAGATAATTCTGGCGCTGGGGAGCTCAGCATCTAAGAGCCAAAGAATGAAGGTCCCTTAGGATTAGTTCTTGCTTCCATATCTTCCATTTGAAAGTCTGATAATTTTTCACTGTAGACCTATGAATCACATTCTAAATTGAGACAGAGATAAATAGAAAGCAAGTTATTTCAGGTGAATAGGGACTTGAAAAAAAGCTGTGCAACGTGCTGCTTTTGGCAGGAAGAAAAGCATTAATATAGAAGTAAGTGCTGAGTGGCATGGATATCATCACACTAGCCAAGAATAGAAAAGCTCTGTCTCTGCTATCACAGAAGAGGTTGATCACTCTATTTTAAAAAAGGAGTACTTCATGGTACATCTGGCATTTAAATACTCTATTAATGAACTTCCATTCTCATTCTGTGTTCCTAGCAAAACATATCCCCTGAGAAAACGGTCCATTGTCACTGATTGACAGAAACAAAAATTTACCCACAAATTAAAAAAAAAAAAAAACCAAAAACAAACAAACAAAAACAAACAACCCAGAACTCCAAATCCCACAATTCCCAATTAAAGAACAGGGAAAAAAAAAAAAAAAAACGCCC
>WEIU01013414.1:123462-145765 GCA_013389925.1 Aegithalos caudatus
TTTTAAAAAAGTTTCCTTTTCAAGAAAAACTTGTAATGCTAGATGGTCTATGAATTGGCATAGATTTTTTCTTGCATATATCTGAATTTTTTTTTAAAAATGAGATATTTGATGACCTAAGTAATTTCTATTACTTTGACTAATTTCTATTACCTTTTCCAAAATTCCATGTGGGTTATTTACAATGGAGAAAATGTTAGTTATAATGGAGACCATCATCTTCCAATGTGCTCTTGATGAAGGATAAGGGCTTGTCCCTATTTTCAAAATAAATTATTCTATTGTATTTGTTTTTCATATGTATGCCATAGATTGGATGCAAGACAGTTGTATTTTCCTTATGAGTTACATTAAGTTTCATCCAGGATGTCTGGATTATCACAGCTTTTTTTTTTTAATACATATTCACCGCAGTTTCACTTTCTCAGTAAGCTTTGCAGATGAATCTGCAAACTATGCTTCCATGTTGGCTAAAGCACACACAGAAATTCAGTTTCAGTATTAGCATAACTGAAAATTAAATTCATAGAGAAATCCAGAAAAAACTTTGGTAGCGCTACAAGCAAAACACTGTAAAAAATGTTTGCAGAAAAACCCCTCAAACCCTACAAATTATTATTACTTCTAATTTGTGAATGTCACTGAGCTGTTACAATTTGTCCAAGCCCCACTAATGAATTGTGATTATTTCTGTTGTGATAGGATAAAAATCTGAAATACACTAGCTAGGAATAAGAAAGCGACCTTGCTTCCACAAAGCTGGAGGCTAATAATAAAAACTGTGTGGTCTCTTTCAAAGAACATGGAATCAGTGACTACAGTGTGACATGATTTTATTCAATCTCTGCACATCTAGTTCCCCCTTAACAGGATATTTTCACTTTTTTGAATATGAAATACACCACGTGCTTTTTACTTTCACATTCTGAGAAACACCAAATTGGAGGCCTTGGTGCAGTTGCATCAGAAATTGTCTAAATTCCCACCAAAATCAATCTCAGAATAAAGTTTTCATTACCAATGAATCTATAGCAATATGCATGGATACTATAATTGATGAAGCAGGGATCCTCAGAGTTCATCACAAGAAGAAAACAGAATTTTTCCATGCTATTAACTCTTTTATTCAGACACCACAGTTCAACATTTATCTATTACTCAGGGATTAAAAAATCTAAAGAGAAGATAAGACAGTTTCTATAGGTCATAAGTCGGTGACTAGTTATAAAAAGTAACATCTTAAGGTCTGAAGATTTATTTGTGATAATATGTCATGAGGTATTATTTTGGGATCAAAATTATGCAGCTTGAAAATTCATGTTCAAAGGTGTAAGAATCCTGAGTATTCATGACTCATGTTGAAATTTGTCAAAACAAGCCTCAGTCTTACATTTTTAATGTATTTTTCTTGGGACAACTACAAGCATTTTTGCACTTCTGCAATCCATATTTTATGGAGCTGCTTGAAATTGGAACAATATGACTAATTTGAAGTCAAAAGTAAGGTTGAGTCAATCCATTAAAATTCTCTAATGAATAAATAAGTGTAATTTGAACAAAAGCTGACAATAGAAATTAATATTTCAGGTGAGTAATAACCTGCACAAGCTTGAGAAGGACTCTGCATCAGAGCTGCTTAAAACACCTTCCACAATGTTGGAAATAAGAATCTGCATATTATTTTTATAGTATTATTATTATTATAGTATTATCTGTAAAATACTATGCATCTTTTAGGATAATAAAACATACAGTTCTTTTCCAGCCTAAATGATCCTATGATTTTTAATGTTTCCATTGACTCCATTTTGCCACTGTAATTCCACAGTGTTACTACAGTCACACTTATTTGTACTTCACCTTACCAACAAACAGAATCCACCAAATGACGAAAAAAGAAATTCTGTTCTATACAACTATTTAACTCAAAAAGATGTACTACCTGAATATACTTAATTTTAGAAACAAACAAAAGCTAATATACTTATATAAACATATGATTAGTAATGTGTATTTTTTGTCAAAATTTAGATAAAACTTACAAAGGGTACTCTTAATCTCTTAAGCTAACATGATTGTTGTGTTCCTGTTATCTACAACAATTTTCAAAGGAATTTAAGTATTTTGTTAATTTTCTTCTTATGAAGAGTAAAAAAAGGGATCTTTGGGGGAAAAAAAAAAAAGAAATCTGAGTTTCAGACTTTTTTCCCTTTTTCTTGTGATTTTCTTTTTTTTTTACTAGTGATTTCCTATTTTTTTCCTGCATGGGAAATCATGTTCACAGTTGTAGGTTAGTAAAATTGTTGCAGATCCTGTATTCCTCTGAAGAGGACTGGGTTTTTGTTTTCCACTGAGGAAGTGGTATACTCTGAATTCATAGAGTCATAGAATCACAGAATCATTGAATGGTTGTGGAAGGGACCTTAAAGATCATCTAGTCCTGATCCACTTGCCATGGGCAGGGACACCTTCCACAAGACCAGGTTGCTCAGATCCCTATCCAACCTGGCGTTGATCACTTACAGGGATAGGATATCCACAACTTTTCAGGGAAAACTATTCTTGTGCCTCACCACACTCACAGATTCAACAGACATGCTACAAAAAAAAAAAAAAAAAAAAAAAAAAAAAAAAAAAAAAAAAAAAAACCTGAAAATATAGAAAAATACCTTATGCAAAATATTTTCTTAAAAACCTGAGCTGAGTTTTCCAAATTATTTTTAACACTACAGTCTACTCAATAAAATTGTTATTGACTTTGTTTCTTCATTTGTGTGTTGTTTTTATTACAGTTACTTCAGTATTCTGGGAATTTCCTCAAGTACTGGAACTTCACAGAAGTTTTTGAGTTTCTGCAGTCTTTGAGGATTAATAAAATCTTACAAGAGTACACATTTTTTTAAATGGCTTCATATTTCCTAAGATTATTACTCTACATACATTTTAATTGAGCAATTGAAATAGTCATGGACAATCCAAAATCTGGATTCACAAGGTACATCTAGGTAGTCAGTAGTCCCTCGGATGCTCAGTATAAAAATCTAAATGGAAGAGAATTCAGCTGGCGACTGAGCTTCATTTTATTTGCATGACAAAGTTATCTTTTAAAACAGATCAAAATATTAGCTTATATTTAGCTTGTCTCAGGAAACAGAAACATTACTGATAAGAAAAGCAGGAAATGGGAAGCTTCAGATACTATACTGCAGATTTTGTATTTGACAGGATTTATGACTCAAATTGGTCAGATTGCTGGATGCTCTGTGGCATTACAGCCCTTAAATCTGTTACATTGGAACTATATGGATGCCACATTTAAATCTTCAACCTTCTGGCAGTTCTCACATTGAAGATGAGGGGAAAAAAAAAACAACATCTCTAAGTTGAAACATTTTTCTTTATGCAATAATACATGTGCATATAGTAGTTTACAGATGAGTGCTGTTCCACAAAATGGATGAAGTGAAATGAAAAATATAAACATATGTTAATTTCTTTACTATTATTATTGCAAATGAATTTTTTCACACATCTGTTTTCTCAAACTAAAGCTAAGATATATTCAGGACGTCTTCAAAATGAAGACATATTCTCTTCAATGAAAATTATTCTTCACTTATCTGTCTATTTAGATAAATTGAAATTTTATTGCTCTGAATTTCTTGTTCATTTCTCTCCATCTGGCATTGAAAGAAAAACAGAAGTCAAGAAATAAATTTCTAAGCCCTTATGATGACTAAGTATTGATATGTTGATGCCTATGGACATTTATTTGCTCTACAGCAGACACAATTACTACAAATGTCAAGAATGCTTGGGTAACTGGCCCCAAGGACAGGATCCCTCATCATATGTTCTAAAACCATACCCTGTAACCGTGGCCTTGCTAGGTCTCCCCCCCAAAGGCTGCAATTGAAGTCCCCTCTGGACACCAGTACAAGTCCCCTAGAAAGACAAGGGCAACAGGTCTTCAAGATATAAATGAGAAAGCAGTAGGCACTGTGAAAGTTGATTCCACTCATACAGTTTGGAAGTAGACACATAAAACATCATATTTTTACAGAAGATGTAACCTATGAAAATAAATATCTATCATCCCCACACTACCCACCTGGGCAGTGGACATACCAGAGCAGGTAATGTAAGAAAAAGCCCAATGTGCAGCTCCCTCACAGCCTCTCCTCATTCCTCCATTACTGCTAACCCTCTTTTCTCCCTACCCCACCCACACTGGAAGGCTGGAAAATCCATGTAACTTGGACCTTTTGTGGGTACAAGACTCACAGCAGCAGCAGCAGCAGCAGCAGCAGCAGATTTCACAGTCACTTGAGCAGTTCTTTGGTCTCTGCCTCTCCATTTCTCTGCCCATCCTTCCCCACAGCCTGGCTCTTCTTTCCCAGCTATCCCATTTTCTCTCCATGCTTTGAATCCCAAAGTAAAGGGAGGGAATTCTCACAAACAAGCCACATTTAGCTAAAGTAATTGGCTAGATGCCAATTACAGTTTGACAACAAAAGCAACACCGTGGAATTTTCCAGCTTAATGTAAAACTGATGTGGTATAAAGAAAAAAAAAAAAAAGAGAAACAGCAAAAAAGATTGTGCAGCAAACACAATGCAGATCTACAGCTTGGATTTTAATCATGAGTTGAACATACATCTTCAGAGACCCTGGGTGAGTCATTCCATTTCCTGGTGCATTAATTTCCCAAATTCCAATACACAGATAACATGTAATGAATGCTGCTCTTTCAAAGCATGTCACAATAATCTCTGTAATGAGGTTTTTAATAGAAATTGCTATGAAACTGTGAAGAATAAGACACACATAGAGGGCCAGCAAATATGCTAATACCCTTTTTAATGATTCATTAGTATTTAAGATTTAACAGATAGGGCTGTAGCAATAATGCAGAAAGAGTGGCAAATATTCTTGCAGAAGGCTGTTACCACCAGAAAGAAAGACCTTGAGTGTGGCAGTGCAGTGAAGCAGAAGGCAGAAGAGGAACCACCCCAGCTGCTGCTCCTTTACCTGCAAATATGACCAACGGGAAAATGACCAGGACAAAAAGGCTCTTTAGTTTCAATGACTTCAGTGAAGGTGAGAAGTGAGTGGGCTGGAAGGAGGGAGGCTTTAGCAATTTCACACCTGCTGTGAGCACCCTGTAGTTTAGCTCTAACCCTGTAGAAGCCAGGTTAACTAATCCAGAACAAAAATTCAGTGACAAGGGATGTCCCTTTTTCTCTATGATCCACCATCAACTAAAGTGCCTGTTTTTCCATGCACCATTCTCTATTTCTTTAAGCGGGACAGCTGAGTGGTATAGATGGGTAAAGGCACAATAATTCAATTCATTTTCCTATTCTGTATCTAACTTAATAGAACAATCAAGCACCCCAAACTGGATTAATCTATAGGCATGACTTATTCAGTAACATAAGGATTCCTTAGTATTCTTTAACCTCAAAGGATAAGTTAAATGGACATTAGACATTCCTACAAAGCAAAAGAAAATATTTGTAAATTAAATACAATTACATTTTGTGGATATCTTGATAAAGATGATTCAGAGAGGGAAAAGATTGAATCTAAAAGACTTTTCCAAATATAGAAAAGTAAAGATAATATAATCTACCTGCTCAACTTCTCAATAATTTTGATTCTTCAACATACTGGCCTGCAAGAGGTAATGTTATATAAATCATTGTTTTATGATAACATGATTCAACCAAAAAAAAAAAAAATTGCAAAAGGATATGAATTCAGGAATATTAAATAAATGTTGATGTTTCTGCATTTTTGGAACTGGAAAATTACTTATATTTTTGGCTATTCATCCTAACATAACACTGAATACCTAAATGTGTCAATGTTGTGGTTTAGGAATGTATTCTCCAATTTAGCATTATCATTCCCCCCTTCCCCTGCACTGGGCTGGAAAGGAGAATTGGAGGCACAAAAGGTAAAGATCATGGGTTGAGATAAGAACAGTTTACTGGAAATAGCAATGAGATAAGAAAACTAACAGTAGCAGTAACAATATTAATAGCAAAACTGTACAAGAGAGGTGAGCAATTCATGTGCAAATGCTCACCAGTACACCTCCCCTTAGGTCTGAGGTGACTCTCAGACAACAGCAGCGCCTTTATCTTATCTCAAGTTCCTGTCACACAGAACAGCACACAGTCCAAGTTACAGCTACCCCCAGAGTTATATCCAGGAGTGCAGTTTGGTGGGTGCAGATGCCACCAGTCCCTCACTGTGAGGGCTGCTATGGAAAAACCAACTCCATCTCAGCCAGACCCACTGCACCTGGAGAAGGCTGAACATGCCTGCCTATGGGAAGTGGGCAGTGAATTCCTTGGTTTCCCTTGCTTGCACATGCAGCTTTTGCTTTTCTTGTGAAGCTCTCTTATTTCAATCCATGAGTTTTCTAGCTTTTCTATCCTTCCAATTCTCTCCCTGATCCCACTGGCTGGGGAGCAAGCAGGTGATTGTGTGGGGATGAGCTCCTGGATGGGGTTAAGCTGCAACACTGTGATGTCAGGGTTAGAGGGTACTAAGAGAAGAGTATTTTCACAGCTTTTTCAGGGAGATTATCTGTGTGGAATGGGTACCATCTGAAAAAGATACATTAAAGATACACTAAATGAATCTGTAAAAAATACATTTAATGACAGATGGCTAATGGCGAGATGTACTAGTGGTATGAACTTCTGATTTGAGCAGTGGAAGAAGCACCACTGCTGAGCAGGTTTTGAGCACCATGAAGCACTACTGCTACCAATTCCCAAGTGAAAGGTGTGTCGGTAGGAGATAAGAAAGTTAGAGGACTTTTCAAATTCAATGTGTTAGTAACATTCCTTTGATGTGTTCATGGCCGGAGTGTGCCTGTGAGGATTTGAGGGAAGTTTGTGTGTCTGAATGTGAAGGGGAAACCCTTAAAGCAGACATTCAGATTACTCCTCTGCATTTATATAAAAAAAAAAAGTGAAAAATAGGATGGAAAAGTGAAGATAGTTGTGAAGACAATTAAAAAAGCCAAGTTGATCTATTAAGAAAATGGAGAGAAAACCCCAACAAACAAACCAAATAAAATAACCATTTAATTTGTTTTTTATTTACATGATTGCTTAATGATAAAACTTATCACCACACATTTTTCTTCAGTCTAAGCCTTTTCAGTTCAGTGATCTTGACTGTAAATTTGCTACTGATTAGGTCAATAAGGTATCAAAAATTTCCTTTAAAATACTTTATTAATCCTTCTATTTTTGTAATAGGAAGATAGTACTGGATTTGTATTCAAAATCTGTTGAAAAGTAGTCTATGCATTTCTATCTAGTAATAACATGAAAGAAAACATTTGGAAGGTATGAAAAAGCCTAATTCACAAAAGAAAGTAATAAAGAACATTTGGGTCTCAAAATACTTAATGCACTAATACCCTGTAGTTGACTGTGTTTATTTATTTCAATTTATTTTTTGTATTCCTGCTGAAATCTCTGATTTTCTTAGTTTGCAAATACTGATGTCTTCTGCAGAAACATGAAAGTTTCATTTTAATGAAAGAAAAATCAAAGCAGAAAGGCTTCAAGGTTCTCACAAAAATCTGTTTTTGGGACAGGAAATGGAACTTTCTGTTTCAGAGTACAGCCATCCTCATACACCTATTATTTTTCCTGAATTATCCTTTTCCTAGTTCAACTCCTCTTTTTTATGTCCATCATGCTGCTAAAAGTCCCAGTTAAAAGTCTGTTTAAGGAAATGAATGTTGCTCGATTTTTTCTCTTTCTGGCAGAGGCTTACAGAGTTCTTTCCTAAACAATGCCCTCAAATACAGCCTGGATGTGGAAACTTCCTGCAGAGGCAGTTCACTTAAGGTTGAGGCTATCCTTAATTATAAGATGTTGTCAACTCAGAAATTTCTCCAAGAAATACCTCTGACTTTTATAGGGCAAAAAAGGCTTATGAGTTTTTTAGTGGCCTTCAAAATCGAGGCAGAAAGTTAAAGAGAGCAAACAATGCATATTTCCTGTATGGTATCCTTAACCCTTTTTTGTTGATGCATCTAGGACCTGACCAGTTGCACTTCCAACAAAGTTATCTCATGCATCTTCTTTTCCTTATGCCATTTTTGTGGACCTTTATTGGGAAAAAGCTTGGTAAACAGCAAAGTGACAGTTAATCATTTTCTGATAGTGCACATCTCCCCTACAAGATAAACTCAAGCAGACAATGGTATCTAAAATCTCCCCTCTACACAGGCAAACACACACACAGAAAGAGAAAATGAAAAGCAAATAAGACCACCCCAAACACCAAATGCCAAATGCAAATATCCTGGTTTCTAGACAAATGCCTTGGCAGAATGACACTTCTTTCTTTTCCACTTTTTGATCTTAGCCTTAAATATTGGAAGAAATACAAAACCAACCACCCAGACTTCCCCTTGAAAGAAGCATTTTTCAGAACAAACAAGTGAACTCTTCCCCTAAAACTGCCCTGCTTAGAGATATTCAAAATAGAAAACAAAAAAAAACATTTGCTAGCAAACTTTTGAATGAAACATAATCCAAATGCTGCCCAGTGTAGACCTTGGAAAAGGTTTAAGAATTACACCAAAGGTATGCAAAAAACAACTACATCCTATCACATTTGTACATATGCAGTGAAATGAAAAAAAATAACCAAAATCTAAAGAAAAATATAAAATTCTATTTTATTGTAATGAATGAAACTGGATATTTTTGGCATTAGTTTGGGCTTTATTTTTACCTTTCCATCCCAAATACCCTGCTAAATAATAATCCTCAAGTAAAAATTTCCTTTCCTACTAAAATTCAGAACAGGTATTTTTTATGCATGCTGTTGCTTTGCAGAACTTCATTTGTTTAGACAAAGCCAAACAAAACAGTAGAGCTTTTACAAGAAAGGTATCACAATCAACTGTGAATAAACTGAGCCAAGGAATATCTGCTGCAATCATTTGTTTTAGTAGAAGTAGCATAATTGTGCCATAAACTCCTGCCTGATCCACTGCAACGTATTACATCTGTTTTATGCTAATGTAGTTCCAAAGAAATCGATGATATTTATACTGACATAAAGCTGTGGTGAGTCATATTCTCAATTAGTGTCTTCAGTTTGAGAAGGAATATCAGAGATTTTTCTTGATTTTCTAAAATTTAGCCTGTAATTCTGTTCACCAATTTCTAAGAAGCTGAAAGTTTAATTGCATCTATAGGGCTTTGGAGCATCCCTTGAAAAATCATCACAAGTTATTTCAGGCAGATTTAACTTCTAAATTGAATTATTATGACTGCATAGATATTTTGTTTCATTGGTATGTTCATAACAAAAGGTACTGATCAGTGACAGATTTTTTAAAAATTACTTGTATAGTCCACAGGAATAAAATGCCTGTGAAACAGCATATACACTCAAAAAATACTTATCAACTATCCCAACATAACTATCCTAACATATTGATGCTGCCATCAGTCAAATATATTCTGTTCTTCTTTTGATGGTTGAATTCATTTCCTTAGTCGAAACCATGGGCAAAGCCCCTGTCAGTTTAAATACAACATCTGTGTCTTCTAGAGACTAAGCCAAACAATGAGCAGCTGAGGGAGATGGGGGTGTTTAGCCTGGAGATAAGGAGGCTCAAGGGAGAGTTTATCACTCTCTACAACTGCCTGAAAGGAGGCTGTGGTCAGGTGGGGCTTGGCCCCTTCTCCCAGGCAACCAGTGAAAGGAGGAGAAGACATAGCTTCAACCTGCACTTGGAGAGGTTCAGCTTGGATATCCTGAAGAATTTTTTCATGGAAAAGCTTGTTAAGCATTGGAACAGACTTCCCAGGGAGGTGGTGGAGTCACCATCTCTGGAAGTGTTTGAGAACTAGCTGGACATGGCACTTACTGCCATGGTCTAATTGACAGGTGGTGATTTGGAGGTATTCTCCAGCCTAAATGATTCTGTGATTCCGTGATTTTGAGTCATTCAAAGTGGAAAAATTGCAGGTATTTATTTTTGTACAATTTTGTCTTTCTATTTTTAGTGGATTTTTTCGGGTTTTTTGTTAAAGTGGAAGAGATTTTTTTTTTTAAAGGCAGTGATCTGAATTTATGATGTGTGAGTGTTCAAAGGCTTACTAGAATAATCTGATGCATTAGGCAGACAGGAATTTCAACAGATAATCTGAGGTAAACCTTGCTAGGATAGTATTAAAGAGCTGGTTGTTTGCATTTAGGTTGATCAGAAATAACCAGAGACCTTGATTTAGCAGGCAGTTAATTCCTAAAGACATAATGGGAGAGGGCTCTTCATGCACATGGTGGACTGTCACACACACAGATTCAGCTTTTGGGTTATTCACACTAACATCCTGGATCCAGAGGTCCAAAATCAAAATTGTATTTTTCAGCTTACTTGCATCAGTGTTTGTATCCATTGTAAACCATATCTATTTTGTAATGGGAAACATGGCTATATAGAATTACTGTTTTGTTTTATTATTTGTCATAAAATGAAAGATACACTGTATTGTTATAGCTGCATTTTGTCCCTGGATTCCTGGGATTGAAAGCTTTGTGTGTTGTTTTTTCTTGTTTCTGTTACAGATAACAGTAAATGATATTTCCTGGACATTATTTCTCAGTCTCCATGGACTTTTTTTCACAATTGAATCAACAACATTTTTTACCAAGCTTGAGACCAATACATATGTCTCCCCCCTTGCATTAAAGTAGAAATTCTATTGCTTCAAATACATACATATAAAATAACGTACAGAAGATGGCTGCTGAATGAATTCATCAAATGGTGAATAAATATTTCTGAGAACAAAGATACAATTTTCTGGCATTCTGATGTTAGTCATTCTTTGTACAGGATGTGTAGCATTAAAAGCATCTTAAATAGTTCCCAGTTTGCTTTTCTGAAAAGATTTTGACAGTATTAATTACTTCTGCTAACAGAAATTTCTGACACTTTCATGACCTTCTGCTGCATATGAAAAAGGCTGTCATGGTTGGTGTACTGATAAATGTAAGGAAAACCCAGGAATTGAAATTAAATGAAACTAAATAAATCTTACCCTTAACATTACCAAGTAAGAATTTCAAATTACTTCACTGAAACATAGATTATACTTTTTCTGGAGGGGGATGGGGGACTCCTGTATGAAGTAATAAAATGCTTTGGAATGCATCAATGACATGCACTGATTGCAGGAGAGAAGCAGCCATGAGGAACCAGCCTATCTCACTGTTTTATTCATGTATGAGAAGGTGAACACACACATGGAACTCACCTCTTCATTGTAGGTTTGTAAGAGTGTCACTATCAATAATGTTATACTGGTATTAAAAAACCTCCACTTTAACCTACAGTAACCATGTTGGCATAAAAAGATGCAATGTTCAAGTAGTTGGCACAAAATTGCCATTCTTAGAATAAGAGCCAACAAAAGTTTCAAAACCAGTAGCAATGGAACATCTCTTAGGTAGTTGCTAAACACACACACACACACACACAAAAAAAAAAAAAAAAAATTAAAGATTAAATAATTGAAATTCAAACAAACTATGATGGCACAGCAAGCTGCTGTTTTTACAGGTGTTTATAGCTCTGGTCCTTTGAACTGATTTTCTACAGTACCAGGTTATTTTACCTATTTTAACATTTCTTTTTTGCTCTTTGTCTCTCTTCTTCTTTTCTATTTCTTTATGTGTTCAGTTTTAGTTGGATTTCAAACCTTTAGTTTAGCACTTATCACCTACCACTCCTTCCAAGTGGCCATTTTGTCTCTAACTGAAAATAAAATTATTCCAGCATATTGGAGATAAAGCACAGAACATTTTCGAGAATCATATGAAAAAGTGCGTAGGCTGTTAAGGATCTTTCTTCTAATACATTATGGCAAATACACTCCCAGCACAGGATAAGGAGATTTGTTACCATTAAAAGGTATTTCAGTTCAGAGAGAGAATAAAATAATCCACCCCAAAGAGCTGTGTTCTGGGTGATTACATTTTGACCTCAATTCCTTCTATATTCCCTAGTGACTTTGTCCATACAATAACGTTTCTCCTGCTGGGACCTAGTTGAACATCACCTAAAATTAGATTTTTCTATTGATTTTTATGGTCATTTGCTTCTTAAAATCAGTTGTTGTTACTTAAAAAAAAAAAAAAAAAAAAATCAATCCTCACTGTTTGTCATACTATATTGTTAAAAGCATATTGGAAAAATCCCACATTGTTAAACTGCATATTTAACCACAGAAAGACTCAGTAATACTCATAGTAGAATACAAATCCTTATAATCCATTGCTGTCCTACAATGTCTTTTCTCATTTTATTTTTACAGGATGAAAACTTTCTGTTGCTAAGAAAGTTGGCTTTAAAAACAGCATTTAAAGTATTTTTGTGACTCCTCAATCATATTGCCTCATAAAACCATGTAAAAATGTTTGCTTTATTCAAAATAGAGAGGGAGGATTCCTGTCATTATATAATAAATGTAATAAATAGAAACAATACAATGGCTAATTACTGTCAACAAACACCCAAAGTGAGCAGAGAATTTTTCTCCTATAAATCTCCTGAGACAGAAAGGCAGCCACAGGCTGCACAGAACCCCAAAAGCTCCCCATAGGCTGTGCCAGCTGCTGGCAACCTCCTGCTGTATGGCTCCACTCCTTCTCTTGTATTAATACACATTTTTTTCCAGGGATGCTTTGCAAACCTTTAATTATTGCAGAAAAATTTTGGACAATGCATGATTTTTCACTCCAGAGTAGCAGTTACTGGGTCAGAAACCAGCATGCAGGTGAATTTAATATTCCTTTTTTAAACTTATTATTAATGCTGGAAACTGTACATCTTGCAGGCATGAAGCAACAACACCAGAGGTTCTAAGGAACAGTCTCCTGAGCTGTGGACTAATGAGTAGCTGATGTCTTAATTTACACAAACAGATGAAAAATCACACCAAAACTTTCAGAAAAAAAAGGAGAATTCCAGTGACACTGCTATTACCTGCAGGAACAGCTTGTGTTAGCCCTTGAAACGTCACAGTTATTTGCCATTTATAAAAAACTTTGAAACTGCAGAGCATTTAATCATATAGGCACTAAAGCCTGTTAGTAGATCTACAGGACTCACAGAGTCATGAAATTTTTAGGGTTGGAAGAGATGTCTGAAGACCATATAGTCCAAGTCCCATTCGCCAAACTTGAGATTCAGCAAGGCTCTGAAGTTCAGACACAGTAGTTTTAATTGGAAGCAACTAAAAGTTTTTATTCAGGTACTTCTTCTGAACTGTGAAAGACAATTTTTTTTTGAAAAATATCCTAATGGGCAAGAAAAACTCTGGCTGAGGAGTGAGTCACACTCCAGCTGCCACAGTAAAGTGAGAAAGTCCTTCTGCAAATCCTCTGTTACAAAGTCCTAGAATGGAAACCAAGAAGAAAGACAATTTTCCTTATCCTGATTTGGTGAAATCCACCTCAGAAGTGTAATCACTTTGAGCTTGTCTACAAGACTTTAAGCTTGTATTTATGTGATGAGCACTACTATGCTGATGCTTGCACATTGATTGGTGTTGCCTCAGTTGAGAGTACATCTTTCTGAACTCACCTAGACGTCAATACCGATGACAACTGTATTGTCTTTACTCAAAGAAAGATGTGCAACACCAGTGGAAATTTGCAAGTCACATATGTGAACTAAATCATGTATTACCTGGTATGTGAAGCACTGGGAATTGCCATCCTATGTTCTGCTCAGCAAAGACTTACATGTACATAGTAAATGCTAGGGACTGGGATCTAAAACCACACAAATTTATATTATAGGCCTGTTGGCAAGCAATCAAGAAGCTGGAATGATGACACAACTGCTGCGGCTTTGGGGTCACTGCAGGCTCTGACGGCTTGGATTAAAGGGGTAGTACGGTCACCACATTCTCGGTGTGGGACTCGGGCTAAGGAGACGCTGTTTCAATGTGAAAGACGTTCCAAAAAGCGTTTATTCTCGTAAGCATACAGTTTATATACCTTCAGGGTCTTATCTCTAGTCAGGAGGGTCTTTGCTTCCTTATAAGGTTAGTATGGGGTAGGAAAAGTACTGGCATTCGGTTAGAGGGGGGTTTATGCATGCCGAGGGTGATTCCTTATCTCGAGGAGGCAAGGAGGGGAGGTTTCCCTGTGCCCCTTTCCTGTTACAATCACGAGAACTTCCGAGCGCCTGTCCCTGCCTAACCACACACAACATCCAGATTGACCATTCAAAGCAGGTCCATGTGTTTTGTTTATGAGGAATGAGGACATTCATGAACCTAAATCTGTAGGTTTGCTGTAAATTCAACACAGTGACACTCCATTTTGGATGCATGAAAGCGGGTGCTGGTCCTCCAGTGAAAATGCTACCAGTTTTTCTTTTTTTTCTTTGAAAAGGTTGTGGTGGCTGAGATAGGATTGGAGGAGTGGAGGGGAACATACCCTGAATGCCACACTTAATTGTAAAATCCTTACTGCTAATGTTCAGCACTTAAAATACCAGTTATGAAAATAAGATGTGCTCAGTTAGCTGGAACTGAGGCCAGAGGGCACACACTGACCCTCAATCATGGGGCCAAACCCTAATGGGTTACAAAACAGGGAGACTAATCAGGTCTTAGGAGTGCTCAGAGGCCACACAGAATTCCTGAATGAGGTTAGATAATCACAAAAAGATGATGATGATGAGGTGATATGTAGAATTCACATCCTCCACCGTGCAGCCCAGGAGCCAAAGAGGAGCCTACAAGGACTGACTGCAGTGTTGTGAAATTGCATTTACCATAACTCCTTCTCTATCCTAAAGCAATGGCAGCATAACTGCTATCTCAGCAGTGGAGCTGTAAATGATTACTTTAGGAGCCATCTTGGAGAGAGCTGAAGGAATTACTTTTTTTTTTTTGTGCAACCAGAAGAAACCTCAAGTGAACTGTCAAGTGCCCCCAGACAAGAATCTTTGTGTGGCTGCTAATTTTTTTTTTTTTTCTCTCTTAGAAGAAATTAAAACATTTCTCTGAAGGAAAAGCAAATTTGAGAAGCTGTCACAGCAACTTCTACTTTACTCTGAAGGGTGATCCTTAAAAAAAAAGCTGGGCTGAAGTCTCAGTATAGGAAACTCCCCTCCCCAGTCTGGCCAGAACTGCTGCCACAAGCCCGTAATTTCTGTAATTTGCAAGTTTGGTATGGAGGGGAATCAATGAAAAACATCACGCAGGGATGCGTAGTTGCTGAGTGAGGAGAATCCGTAAGTCCAAATTGCTGGAAGAGCACAAAATAGTCCCTTTCTCATAAATGAAGTATTTTTCCTGAGGATTTTCAAGTAGGCTTGAAAACCTATTACTCAAAGGTTTGAAAACTTCATCACTAAGTCATGACTAAATGTCTCTATTTGCATGAACACACACAATCAAAACGAAATTTAAGCTTAATCTACAATTTTATACCACTTAAGTGAAAATTATTTCTGTGAAAGTTTTGAACATGCACTAGATGACACATCCATCTTAAAAAAGAATCTGAAAGCCTCATTTTTAGTGGATTTTATGCACTTACCTCTTTTGAATTTAATAACTTCTTTCTTGATTACAAGCTTATCATAAAAGATAAAGCAACCAAGTAAGAGCATGATATATCTGCAGTTAGTGCAAATGGTAATTGAATTCTCCTAGATAAGGATTTTCCAGAGACTCCTAGCTTGCATGGTCGTGCCTTTTATTAGGGAAAATAGATGAAAGTTGAATATTACCTTTTAAATTCTGTAGCTTATTCAGGAAATCCATCTCCACTTTAATTGCACTTTCCACCATAAGGTAAAAAATTATTTTACAGCTCCTACAATTTGAAGGTATTTTAGGATTTAATTTTCCTTGAAAACACAAACATGACAAATACCCCATCCTTCAAGACAGATTTTGGGTCTCCAAAATTTGGAAATTAACTGTGAACAAAGTCTAAACACGCAAATCTTTTTAAAAGAAAGCTATTAAGACTAAAGGTTATTGTGAGGCTATTTATGGTAGTCTAAGTGCCAGTGAGCAGGAAATATAGGGTCATTTACGTTTTATAACTCCCTTTGTCAATATGCAGGAAGGCAGGATGCAGCCACTCCATGTCCCCAGTTTTCAAGAGAAAATGTGATGAAAGGAAGTGCTGTCCTTTAAATAAATACATAAAGTCCTTTCCTTAATCTTGAAGAAGGAAAGCTTATTCACAATGTGAATATAGATTTTAGCCCTTAGAGTTTAAAAATTGTTTTGATTTTCCAGAATAGCAACACCAAAGATTAGTATTTACTTATGACATTGCTACAATTGCTTCACACAACTGTAAATTGTTGCAGAATACTGAGAATACTAGCTCATTTTGGGATAAACACAGCACTAAGGCTTACTGTTACAACAAAGGTATTAGCAATTTGCCCAGATTATTCAATATGAATAGTTTCTTCAACAACAAGCACAGCTTAGCAAAATAGAAATGTTTAATAGTAAACAAACATCCAGATCTTCTATGGCCTTATTATATTGTACTTGTAACTTCATGAAGTCATGCAACTGCAGCCCTCATTCATCTCATGAAATCCATCTATATTTCTATGCTTAGAATGAGCTCTTGCCATCTTTTGCAGGACTGGTTACTTGCATTAGAATTCATTTGGCATTGAGTGCTCTCTTTTTTTGTCTTTCTGAAACAGAAGAAATGGCAAACAATCTGCATTTTGACTTAGTAACTACTTCATGAGAAAGGTCATTGGGGTGAATATGCTGAAACACAAGTCTCTGAAGAGACTCAGCACGTGGTAGTCTGAGGGGAAGAGACCCCACACTACCAAGCCCAGCGAGCAAATGCTGACTTGCAGAGCTGTCTCCTGCCCTGAAGCTGAGTATTCTGCAATACATACCATGGGATGAGCATGACAGCTTCCAACAACTGCTTTACAGAATACAGTAATTATGCAACACAGAAAGTGGAAAAGAATCAAGTTTTGGTGGTCCATCCTTGCTCTTTGTTTGGTGGAGGGGTGGGAGATCAGCCAATAATTACATTTCTAGTAATGACTAAACCCAGCCATAAGCATCACACATGGTCAGGTGAATTGTATCAAATCACACATAATTTACAAGCACTGCTGAACAAACAAACCTACATCCTTTCTGTCAGCAGAAAACACTTTCATCACCTGGTTAAGAAGAAAAGACTAATTACAGGTAGACATGGCCTTGCTATAATTCTTAGAGATGTTATTCACGTTTTGCTTTGAAGTAGCTCACTTCTATCTGACTCCAACACAAAGTAAAAGCTTTATGTGTTGAGGGAAATTAAAACACCTGTTAGACACTCCAGAAGCTTGGCCAGAAAAATTGTTGTGCTCAGACACCAATGTATTTATCTCTCAAACTTTCAGCATAGAATACTGAAAAACTTAGAACAATAATTACATAGTAGCACTTCAAAGACAACACAGGCCCAGATAATGGAGGGGTGGGGAGGGGGAAATTTGCCCCAAGCAGAAGGTTCAGTCTTTAGAAACCAACAGATTTTGACTCAAATATTCTCTACAGTATTGTAATGTAACTTAAATGGATGCACATACCCCATATCTTGAGTAAACGTCTATGTTAATATAGCTGTCACCTCTAATATCAGCAATTGAGAGTTCTTTTTCAATTGTTAACATCTTAAAAAACATGCAGCAATTTGAACTGAAATCCTCTTCAAAACTACAACATGCACCTTGCTGTTCTGCATCTAATGTGTAAGACACCACAATTACCAACATTTTCAGTTCTTGAATCTGAGCATACACTGTGCACACCTGCAATCTTAAAAATTCCACTTCACTCACAGCAAATGATGATCTCAAGTAAAACCTCCTTTATTAAGAACAATCCAAACCAGAAATTCTAATACTTTACAGTAACAATTTCAATGTATAATTTAAGAAAATTACTCATTTTTCAAATAATTTCCCCTGTACATTCCTTCTTCTGTGTACATTGTTTACATAGCATATAATTATAATTTCCCATTGGGATTACAGTACAAATAGTTTGAACCAGATATAGTGCAATTTCTTTGGTTCAAAGTGATGAACTCCTTCTTCAAAGGCTTCATAAATTTCTTCCACAGCAGATATGCTGCTGCCACAGATCTGTGAATCAGAAGTGTTTTCTTCAAATTTCAGGCTCTCATTGAACAAGCTGTTCAATTTCAACATAAGAAGTCAACTGATGACCATTAGGAGTCGAGGAGCTGCACTATATTCTCTAAGCATTTTACATGGTAGGCATGTAGTTCATTTTCTTCTGGCTGGGGAGAACCTGAAAGGAAAAAAAACCCTAAGATTTGAATTTCTGGCTGATTCCTAATATAAAGTTATTTTTCCAGAGATTGCATCAAATGTCTTGCAAGAATTCATGCTGGTTTATGACCTTAAACTCTATTAATGAGCAACAAATAAAATACTAATACAAATACTAATACTTATATTGCAAAGTCTGTTTGGGTTTTTTCCTTGGATAGGACAAAGCTGGAAATGTAAAATAACAATAGCCATGTTGAAAAATTCCTGTACCTGTACTCAGAAGAACAATCTACCATTTTATCCCAATTATCACTGTTAAGTGATCAAAGCTTTAAAAGCACAGACTAGTTGAGAACCTTAATGCAGGAATATATTAATGACAATATTGATGACATATTAAACAACTGTAAACTGTAACAATTATAGTTGCATAAAATATTTTATACTCCTTATTTTGATATGTAAATGTTTATTGAATTAAAAATCACTAGTTCAGTCTGAGACTTCATGTTCTATAACAGTACTAAATGGGGATTAATGTTATGAGGTGCTAGTGTGTAAAAGCCTGTTTCTAAGGCTACAAATTTCTACCTTGTTGATTCAACATGGTATTTTGAAAAGTCTCTTATCAGTGGTAGTTCTGCTATAAGGAACAATACAAACTTATCTATTAATGTATTATCAGTATATGAAATGTTGTATTATTATGTTTAATGATTGACTTAGTAAAGCACGAGTTTGAAACAACAGTACATTCAAAAAATGAATGCATTTGGGTGACAGCACAAGAAAAATTATCCTGAGATGTTCTATCAAAAATACATCTCCTCCTTATTAGGATACCAACACTGGTCAGTGTAGACAGAAAGTTTGTGGCAAATCTGTTATACAAATACTATGAAAACCTGGATATTATAAGCCACTCAATCAATAAACCTATTTGAGTACATCCATAGAACAATTTAAATTAGTAGGAAAGCTCGTTAGCTTAAAATGAGACATTATCATGTCTTTTAAAGATTAGACTAACAACTAATAAATCCATTATTAGCTACTGAAGTTCCAGCAACAGATCAGGTGTTTGAACACCTTTCATACTGAATGTTCTTCAGCTGAACCTATTGTATTAAAGCCATTGAGTTATGTTCAGTTACTGGAGCAAAAATCTCAAGCTTTCAGAATGCCACTAACCCACATGGCACAGTATTTTAATGTTGGAACAATGCTCTGTTCTGATCCCTTCTCTATGTGGCTCAACACTCCGAGGCTGAACACCGTTAGGCAAAGTCAATGCTAAAAGAACAATTGTTCTTATCACTAAATTAAAGATTTAAAGATTGACAGAACTATACTATGAAAAGGATTTTTATTGCAAACATGATCAGACCTATGCTTCAAAACTAAACTTGGCAATTACCTAAGGTATTCTTCTCCACCTGTATTTGTAAGATGCGTAACCATAACCCACATTGCTAATTGTGATTTTAGGGACAAAAGTATCCTTTCAAAAACTTACAACAAAAACTTACTGTGATGATATAAATTGAAATGCTTTAATGATGGAAAAATTAAGAATTAGCATTAGGTAGAAGTTAGACCTACCTTTCTTCACTAAAGAGTAAGCCTCATCTATTCTTCTCCTTATGGATGGATTCTTCAAAGTCACTTTGGCCTATAGAACACACAAACACACAAAACGCTATGAGCTTTCTTGCCCACATATCACACCTTAACAACAAAGTTAGAAAAATTACAATAATTCATCAGAACATGAGATGAAGGAATTCTTAGAATTAACATGATTGTATCACCATACAGACTGTATTTATATAATATAAGTAGTCACAAATTACAAAGGACATGCTGCTGCTTCTATACCATGTTCTCTAATCTCCCAGCCTCGGCAGCTATGCAATTAAAATAAAACTGAATGACTATCGTAAACTTTATTATTATTTACTTAGAGATTACTGTATTGTTTACAGCATAAAAGTATAACATTAGTTTCTTCACAGATTTCTCAAATACTAACCTTCTGATAGTTGTGAAGCAAAGCCCAAAGCGAAGCTGCTCCTATTCTCTGAACAGCAGGACTGTTACTTTCCAAACAGGCAGACAGTACTGCAACTGCTTGATCTAATGAGACAAATAAAAAAAAAATTTAAAAAAAAAAAGGAAACCAAATGCATCTAGAAAATATAATCAAGAGCAATGTAAATATATTTACATGCCTCAGTAGATTGATGCTTGGTGTATACTTATTTTTATGACAAGAATTGGTATGGCAGAGGAATTACAGAAACTTTATTATCGATTAAATTTCAATATGCTCATAAAATCAGCACAGTACATTGAAAGAAGTGTTAAAAGCAATACAGCAAAATAAAACCAAGTAATGCTAAAAAGTTAAGCTACCAGTATACAATATGAACATTATGTATAGCTATCAGCTATGCTTAGGAACAGAATAAGCTGTGAAACTGTTTTATAACTCCCAGTAGCCACAATTAGAGCCACATCAGGATGGATATTAAGATGTTTCTATTTTCCTTCATACTTATTATGCAGATGATTTGCAACCAATGAGAAATATATGCCACCCCACTGTAGGTGCCTTAGTTTTCTAGCATTGCTCTGAAGCCAGACTCTTCAACTTTGCTTGTTCACTTCACAACAAAAATTCATAGATTATGTAACTGAATAATGTATATTTAATTAAGGCAATAAATCTACATCTTAACAAAAATAAAAAGCATGGTCACTATGGAAAATTTGCTGAGAGTTTAAAACAAAGACAGGAGCATTCTCTCTGCAATTAAATGGGGGAAAGAAACATACCTTCTACAAACAACCAAGAAATACCTTCTGAACACATTGTTACATTAAATACATATGCCATGACATAACTTTATCACTATTGTAAACACTTTCTGTACATGACAGGACATAAAATAGTTTGTCTTGACATTCATGATTTGCACAAGCTAGGAAAGTTTTGTCCAGCTGAAGACAGGAACTTCAGTTACTTCAAACTGATTGACACAAAGAATCCTTCAATCCTCCCTGAAAAACTACCTGTTTGACAAAACTGCAAAAACTCTTTCGTTCATAATGTGTTATTATATCCAAATGATCTGCCTAACAATGAATCTTGATTTTCTTTTTACAATGATTTATTTGCCTTTCCTTTTATTATGCACTAGTGTAATTGTCTCTCTGCCAAAATATGTAATTCTGTAATTACTCCTATGTATTCTGCAATTACTCCTAAAAATTAATTTTTATAAAAATGCTCTTCTAAAATACAACATTGAGTTCTTGGTCAGTAACCCAAAGTGACATGAAAATATAGTCTTCTGGAAGCCAGAGAACAACAGTTTGCATACTCTTCAGATACTTACCATTACCTAATATCTTTGGTTTATTAGCTGGACTAAAACATATGTTATGGAGAATAAGAAGTGCTAGATGTTGGCTGCTCTTGTGCTTGTATTTACACATTTCAATGATCTGGTCTAAAAACCCATTTATCTTCATGACCATCTGTTGTCCATCTTCTCCAAAAGATATGTTCAGTAGCAGCTTTAGCCAGAGAGTAGACACATTACCAGAATTTTTATTACTTCCTTTTGGCAATGAAAGAGATAAAAAGTTCTGCAGGAAGTTACTCTGTTAGAAGGAAGTAAAAGGGTTTTAGAAGTTATAGCATTCCATGGCTTGCTTGCTGTTGTTTGACCTTCCAATTTACATACTTGACCAAATACTAGTACTGTTGTTTAATTTACACATTACATGTAACCCATTATTATAGTCAAGGATTTTTGAAAAAAATTACATACAAAAAAGCATCTAGTGCATGGTTAAAAAGTTAATATGGTAACATACATTTTCTTCTATAATAATTTATGCAGTGTAGAGACATAAAAGTTG
>WEIU01013415.1:0-27458 GCA_013389925.1 Aegithalos caudatus
GTATTGAAAAAGTACAGAACATCATTCTCCCTTATACCTCCTCTTAACAGGAACTGATACATACCCAACTGTAAACTTCTATATTTATTTCAAAGTCATTTGACACATCATGCCTAAAAGGGAAGAAGAAAAAAGTTGAATACACTGAAGCAAAAAGGCTTTTGTTTTCATTTGTGGCAGTGTTTGGGGAGGTATTTGTTTTGGTTGGTTTTGTTGGGTTTTAAATTACTCTTTACTTCTTCCCTCCTTTTGCTCTTTATAACTGTCCGAGGACCAAGAAAATTTTAGTGCATTACTATTTTAAAAAGATTCCAGAACTCAGAGAAGAAAAGGGGCGGGGAGGACAAGGGGCAGATAACACACACCTCAGATTGCACCTTCCCGCCACAGATTGGGTTTTTTGAATATATAGCTTAAAGTGAAAATTCCAGTACAACTGAACTTTAAAAACAGAGTATGTTTATTTATTTTAAAGATTTACTAACAGCCACTTGAACTCACAATACCTTTTTAGCTGACATGTGAGAGTCGAAGTTATAGTTGTAAGAGCACTATTTTTCCAGATACCAAAACCAAATAGCTATATAAAATGTTAGTTGCTGCAAAAGAGAAAAGCACATCTCAAGCACAGCAATCCATCTGTCATTGCAGGTGTTCCAGGAAAGAACAAAAGGCAGAAAATGCAAGGGATGAAATAGCTGATGGATGGTTGAATAAGTCTAGGTTGTTTTCCTGAGTGAAGTGCCTTCCAGCTATTTTTTGAAGAAGGAAATAGCTATACCACAAAATCTCTCCAAACTTTTTAGCAGAATATGACATTCTTATAACTAAGACTTTAAATGTTTTTATGCATGTTCCATCATCGGAGTTAGAACTGGTTAAAAAAAGCATTTCATTATACTTACATAGTAAACGTTGTAGTAAAAGTAAGAGCATCTCCATTCAGGGAACTGGCAGTACTTGCTAATGGAGTTGCAACGATGTTTTCTCCTCCAGATCTCAGTATTATTACATAGTAGTAATTTCCTGCTTCTGTAAGTACATATCAGATGGTTTAGTTAGCCAAAGGACTCCAAGTATCTAAAACAAAGCCCCCTATTAAGCACATGTCTGTTTCACCCTACTTAAAAACATTTAGTTACAGCTGAGACTTGCTTATAAACTTAACCTTAAAACAATTTTATTTTCTTTATGCTGTGTCTGCTAGCAAAATTGTCTCCACAGAATTCACAGCAAGTGCTTTACTGGCTGGGGCATCTCAGGCCAGACCCAGTGTGTGAAAGGGGAGAGGAAGAACTTTCAGTCAGATCAGCAGTTAATCTTAGTTCTTTATACTCCTTATGTCTGCCAGCTTAACCATATATCATCTTTCACTGAAACATTAAAAAATTAGTCAGAAGCAGGTGAACTGAATGCAATAGCTAAATTTTCGTTATCCCTAGATTTCTGAGAACATCAATGCAGAAGACAAAAATCCCCAAAGCCCAAGGAGAATGAACCAGAAATACCTTGGGAGAACAAAAAAGGAGAAAAGAAATAAAGCTCTTGTTTGCTAGTTTTACCTGGTTTTTGAACTGTACCACATACAAAGTCTGCTTTTAGAGGTAGACGCATTTCTGAAATGGAAACAGACCCCCTGGAGGGAGCAAATTCAGTGGATGTAGAAGCAGCTTTATTTCTTTTATTATGAGGTCCCTCACTCTTCAGCTTATTCAATTCTTCCAATAAAGCAGTTCTCTTCTCAGCTGCATAAAAAAATTAATTATAGTTCTACAGAAGAAAAATCACAGAAAATTTTTTTTTCTGTCATAAATATGTAAAATGCAACGTAACTGTTAATCATTTTACACTGTATTAGGAATATAAGGGTCAAGGTGGATACTAAAAATGTCCTCTTGCCTATAAGAAGAGCTGTGACAGAACAGATCCTGTTCTTTTTGCCAGGTGAAGAACTATTAATAAATGGCCACAATGTAACACAATACATGCGTGGAGAAGAAATTATGAACCCTGTCTAAATGTTCATCACAAAAATTGAACTTGAGTATAAAAACCTACTTGCAAAGAGAAGAAGTCTCTCTGCTTCTGCTTCTTCTTGTGACCCTTTCCCATGTTCCTCATCAAAGCAGCAGTTCAGAGCTTGACTGGCTTGATAAATCACTGTCTGTTGCAGGTTGATCTCATTGTTCAGTTCCTAGAATAAACCAATAGTAAAAATAATTACCAGGAAGAGAGATTGTGTTGCATTCAAACAAGGAAATGTCTCAAGATGAGCATTTTTGGGGGGCAATGCTTCAGAAGAAAATTGGATCCTTTAGATAGCAGATTACAACAGCCTTGCAGTTTACCGTTACTTGGGCAAAAGGACATTGCACATAGCAGAACTTTTTTTTTATCTCAGAGGTATGGTGGGGAGTGAAATACTCCAATATTGTATGTTCCATATCCCATCCAGTCTTCCCTTCATCAGGGGAAGCACGACTAACCAGAAATTCAGCACCACAGATGAACAAAGCACTAGCAAAGATCAGATTACCTACTGAAAGTAGGTAGCTACAAAATCTGCCTAATTTAAAGGCAGTGCTAAGACACAGATTCTCTGTCTCCCTCTCAAAATAATGGTTTGTTATCTACAGACTTAATCTATAACATGATCTATTTAAGAGAAGCAATAACTGTTCAAACTATGCATCATCATTCTCTAACATTAAGATATTTATGCTAAACAATCTAATTTTACAGTTTTAAGCAGTATGTTAGTGTCCTGGACATACACTGGGGCAATTAAATTTGGAAAAAGTAGATTAGGAAAAGGATTTTAAGCATATTAGGTACCTGCATTTTCTTTTTGATATTGACTTGATCAGATGGGCCATTTCTTCTCATTTCTAGTTTGGAAGCAACATCTTCTTTGCGAACAATTATTTGCTTTATTGAAGGACGGTCAGTTTCTTTAAATCTTTGGGATCTGTACGCATCGATACTTAAAAAAAAAAAAAAAAGATGTTTCACAGGTGTGTCAAGCTCTTTTTAATATGTATACACAGATATGTATTATAGAGTGAAGTATTCCAACTTGCCTAAATGACTTACAAGAAAGCATTCTATCAGCTGATTTTAAGTTTTAGGAACATAAAAAAACACAGAATATTTTATAAAGGCTGAGATGTTGCAAAAAAAGTTTAACGTGAGTTTGAGTAGTATGCATCATTAGAAGAGTGGAAAAAAAGCCAGTGTTTTAACTTGTACACTTACAGAATCAGGGTGGGGGGTTGTGTTTATTACCTATAAGGAAGGCTGCGATCTTCTGACATAGAGCCAATGCTGTCTCCAGATTCTGCCCTGGGAACTCTCGTCCTTTGGAACTTCTCAGACTTCAGACTTACATCACTGATACTGCTACCTTCCCCAGTTGACTTAGATGGAGAACCAAAAGCCTGAGGAAAAGAACATTATATTACAGATATCTGTTCATAAAATAATAATCTGTTCTCTCTCTTTTATTTGTTTTACATATAAACAGTAAGTTTGCTTAATACTATATAACAGATACTTTACAAATATGGACATAGAGCAAGTTTATTTATTTAAGGACACTAACAAATTATTTAACTCAATGAGATGCCACCTTTCGTTTCCAAATCAGTACATAAATACTTCTCTTCAGATTTTCCATCAGCAGTCACTCCACTGAATGCATGTATATCACTGCAAGTCCAGTACTAGTCACAGGTTTGATTTAGCAGAACATTCAATATGCTACACTCTTTTCAGAGAAAAATAACTTTGCCTCATTATGCTTTCATTAGCAAAACATCATTTGTAACTTCTTTATTTGCCCAGATATCCTACTACAAAATATCACAGTTCACAAGCCAATTGGACATCTCTGTGGGATAAACAAGCCCTTCCCCACCCTCCCTGAATTCTCACCTCTGAACCAACAGATTCCACTAGAGGGGTTAACAGAGACATTGATGAAATGTTCAGTGACTCTTCCTGCTCATCCTCATCACTTTCACCTTCCAAGCTCATGCTCATTTCTTTCTTCAGCTTTTCTATGTCTGGACCATCCTCTTGAAGAATTTCAAAAATCTCATTTATCACTTTTGAGCTATTCATCTCATCATTCACACGCATTTTGCCTTCACATACTTCATCTGGAGGATGACATTTTTAAATATATTAGTTGCATAAAGCCTCTCATTAAACATACAGAAGCAATCTCATTTTGCTTTTCAAGCAAGCTTGATTAAAAAGCACTTCTTACAGTCGGGCATATAGAATCTAAAAGTACACTTCCATGGCTATTTTAATAAACTATTTTTACATATACAGCATAAACAAAGCAGAAAGGGAATAAGAAGACACACGTTATAGACAAATTTCAACCTTTTAGTTCAAATATATCTAAAACTTAACTGCAAGTCCAACGGTAAAGCCGTCATTTCTGTGCTTTCCCAATGAACTTTTAATATCAGGTTTTTAATATTCCTTGAAGACTTGAATGTCAAGAGAGAAGGGCTATGTATGATAAAAGAAGTTTCCTTAATTTGTTTTATACAAGAAATTCCTAATTTGTTCTATATCATTACAAAACACACGGGGGTCAGCAACTGGATAGTGAATTCATTGTTCACACTTGAAGGATATTAACACTGGCCTCAACAAGTGGCAACAGAGAACTAAATCATTAATATATGTCTACTCAATACAAACCTTTTGGTTTCTCATCAGGTTGTTCAAGTTTTGAGACAGAAATTGCTTCTACAGGGCTCTTTGACTCAGCAACCTTCAGAAGACTGGGTTTATCAGCCTCGTCACATTTAGAAGTATCTAAGGGGTTTATAAAGAGAAGGATTATGTCTTCCCTTTATTTTAGTTATGTGAATTTTAGAAGTTTTATTAACAAAAAGACCAATAGATGAAATATTCCAGCTTGCCACATGTTGGAAAAAGACATTAGAATACCCTCCACAACCTGCACATCTAGACTTCTATCTTATAATCATAAAACTGATATCACAAGAAATAATGCTGAAACCATAGCGGAGTACAGACACTAAAGAGCAAAAAGGGAAAAAATTTAAAAGACAAACAAAAAAAATCCACTACACAGAAACCACTGCAAGCAAACGCAATTTTTCTAGAAGGGCATTTGATAGATCTTATAAGTAAACAGGCTACCAAGAGTGTTAATTAAATTCACACTTTTTTTCACAGAGAACTGAAGATTCCTCCATTCAGCAAGCACCAGAAAGGATGTCAGGAGCACCTCACAATTCTTTTCATGTGTTCTACCATAAAAATTAATATCATAAAGGGATACTGACATGGGAAGAGTTCCCTCTCATTAGATTCTGGTGGAAATTTGGATACTCAGGTACAGGATAGACTAAATATGTAACTGACAATTCTCATTCACTTCCCTGCACTTAACCTCCATTAAAGTTTGAAACATAGGTATACCCATTGAAAAACAAAAAGGCAGTCTTGCCTTACCATCTTTCCACATGGTACAGGAGTGCAGAGTACTACTATCATAGGAGAAGATTTAGATAAGATAATCAGTAACCAAGGAGAGGTCCAGTTCCACACATCAGTGTTACTTGGCCTCTTTTTCTGCTCAAGGATATCAAGTGCAGTGCTCCTGTCTAGCACTAGTCACAGGCAAACTGTGACAGTTCTCACCTGAAGATTCCACACTGGGAGACTTTGCGGGCCTGTCACCTGCTGATGCGTCTTCTGATGATCCAAGAGCAGAGGCATCTGAACTTGGAGGATGTTTTGGACTAGCCTGAGATTGGCTTTCCTGGCAAGAATAAAAACAGAATGCATTCAGGAGGTAATGTTCAAAAAAAACCACCATAAAGAAACACATTTTAACATCTGCTAGGAAAAAGAGATTGCCTATCCAGTACTCTGTTTATTTATCTAAGATATTTAGCTGAAATAGTAAATAATACATGTTTGTGTGAGGAGTTCTTTTGCTTTTGCAAATATAGAACATAAAACCCCCCATACTTAACATCATCAAAAAATAACTAAATCAATTGCCTCAAAGCAATATCACATGTCTTAGTTGATTCTACAAGACGTAACAAAACTAATCATTTGTTAATAATCATACAAATCACTCAGCAAATGGTCTTGTGCAGCCCAGGTACTCCCAAAGCATAGGTTTTTATCCCTTATATATATATATACATATACACACACTTCCACATCTAACTCTGTATTCAGAATATGTTAAAGCAATTCAGAGTTTCATATTTTGATTGATGCAGTAACATTACCATTTTAGTTTCTGGAAGCTTCCTCTTCGAACTGTCACTTTTCTCCGCACTCCACAGATTGCCCCTATCAAATCGGCCACGAAGGCATGCAAGTTCTCGTTCACGTTCCTAAACAAATGAAGGGAAATGGGAGAAAAGCTGACAGCTTTAAGATGTCACATCTCAGATTCCTCATGTAGGTGCAGAACAGTAATAACCTTCCCCAAGCATATAAGCTAGCTAGGAATGTAACAAGTCATACCTGTTTAAGCTGGAGCGCTAAACTGGCAGTAGAGGAATTTTCATTTTGTTTGAGAAGCCTCTCTTGGATTGTCCTTGTATTTGGGGTAACAGTGGGTGTTCTGCAACCTGGAGTATTCGTAGCAGGGCTGCGTGTGCTACGCTCTTGACAGCGCTCTCCAAAGCGTTCCAGGAAGGGCTTAATTCCCGATCCCCCTACAAGAACAATTGTTTTGCCTTGAAAGAAACTCTCAAAGTTACAAAAATCACTGCAATTTTGTATCCTGATGAAGATTCCCACTGAAGCAACTAAGCTGTCTCCTTTACAGCTCTTACTCCATTATACTTTATACAAATTGAACCTGAAGCACAAGTCGTAACAGCTATGTTAATAAAACAGTAAATCAAAGCAAGTAGATGTCTCTTTCACTACGTTAAACTGGTTTGCCTTTTCCAACTTTCCCCTACAACAATATAAGCCCCACTTATATCTGTCACAGAAATAAGCATTCTAGCACATGAGGAAGATAAGTTGTTTGGCATCCACCAGCTTGACTGAGCTTATCTTTTACTGTCAGTGTATCTAAAACTCACTTTTCTGACCATCATTTTTAAGAGTTCAAGCTGCTAGTCCAGGTTTCTGACATAATAAGGACTTGAATTTAAAACTGAGGATGTTCACTTTCTTGACATCAATGCTATCAACTGAAAATACACTACAAAGTTAGAGCACCTATATGGCACCAAGCTTTGATTTCTTCTAAATATGCAGACCCTTAACGTTATTTCTAATGGATACATATAGTGTCCAACAATCTGAAATAAACTTTTAATAATCTCAATTAACACGTTAGGTTGCTTTTGCTCTTAAAGAGTTACTAAAACCATGCTCAAGAAGACGTCCCCTGCAAAATACAGAAGCTGTACAACTTAAAATAATTATCATCATCAGGGTTTTATTCAAGTTTCAGCTGCACACAGGCATTATCTGATACAGTACCTTAAGTTCTTAACTAATATGTATTTTTCACACAGCACACATAGGCCTAATTTGAATGAATATTTACTGAAGCCAAAAAACAGCCTACCTGGTGTTGTGGGTTTACCCTTAGGTTCAAGTTGCACATGTGTTCCTTTGACTGGCTCTGCTTTGGACTGAACTGGTTGAGGCAAAGCTGACTTCGCTGTTTGTGTACGCTCTTCAGTTTTCCAAGGACTGCAGGGATTCTCTGTTGGCTGTTGTACTTCAGATTTTTCAGAACAGGGAGCAGTGACTCTTGAAGATTGTGTTAAAAATTTGTTTGGATCCTTAAAAAGTGGAAAAAAAAATGAGACCTCTGCTGTTATTCTCTCAAGAGGAAAAAGAATGAAAGCACTGCACAGCACACTATCACCTAACACACCTATTACTTCAATAAAAGAAAAAGCCAAGAACAAGTGTTAAGCTTCTAATAGACTTTTTTTCCATGCAGTATTCAAATTGTTTCATAATTTGATTCAAGGTGCTCCTGCCAACTATTTCAGGTATTATCCCACATTTCCACAAGAATGCACATGGCAGATATTGTCATTGCAGAAATTACATAAATTGAACAGTAAGTGTCTGGTACTATTATTGGTATATATCTGGTAATATATTTCATTATTCTGGTTGCATCTTCATACAGCAATAACATTTACAATTTCAATCAACTACATGAAGTTACAGAGTGAAACCCAGTATCTCTGTAACAAGCCCCCCTTCTAATGGTCAAGAGCAGCAATCAAGTACATTGACATCCACAAAAACACATAAGTACTCTCATCTTTAAGTCTCAATAAAAGGAATTCTAAGCTGTTTAAGATCTGCTATTAAAAAAGTGCATGTGGGATTGCAATAAAAGAGAAATTGTAAATAGACTGACTGCTCACACCAAACCTTTAAATTCAGATTAAACAGTTATGTGCTAACATTTGTCCGCCCCAATACAATACTCAAATCAATTTTTATTCAGCAACTAAATCAGACACTCACCGCAGCCTTTGAGTTTGCTGGTTTATTAATAGAAGCCTCAACAAGCCTTTGAGAACAGGATGCAGCTTCCTGCTTTACACTGCTACTATTGATTCTAGCAGATGCTCCACTTGTAGTGGACAATTTGGATAAACAAGTAGTGCCAGGCTGTTCTTGTGCATTGTTTTGCTTTGCAGATGGATGACTTAGGTCATCTTCCCAGGAACCAATTGTAGCAGCAAGGTTAGCTAAACGTCCTCTTCTCCCAATAGGGGTTTCACTTGCCAGGCCATTAGATGTCTGCTTAGGTGGAGAAACAGACAGATCTTTTGACTGGAGAGGAGACAGAGGAACACATTCAGAGGGATCTGGAAAAAAAGAAAATACATTTATTTTGCTAATAAAATAAATTCAGCTGTAGTTGCATCTTTTGCATTATACTATATATTGAGTTTATCAACAATTAGATGTTCCTGCCATCAACAGAATCAAACTACTAGCCCTGGAAGCAGTGAGACTAAGCAAATTAAGCATTTTTAATCAAGCAGTTTACTAATTTTATGTCAGTGCTGTAAGGAGCAAGCCATCAGACTAGTAGAAGGAAAAAAGGGCAAAATTAAGCTGTAGACAACAGCTTCAGTATTTTAGGCCTGTCCTAGTTTTGTCTTCGAAATCTTTAAGAAAACATTAACTTTCCCACACACAAAATTATCTCCTTCTAGCCAACAATCATCAATGCAAACACTGAGAGACACCAATGGTGCTTAGCAAGTGAAACATACCCTCGCTATCCCAGCAGCGCCGCTGTTCTGCCAACTTCTGCATACGTGTTTTGACTGAAAGGGCTGCAGGAGTTTCTGACTTGGTGTTTGGTTTTACTTTCTCAAGAGGTTGAACCAATGAAGAGCTGTTAGAAGAGGTTTTGTGTGATTCTGAAGTCATCTGAGGAGAATCATGGCTTGTGGAACTTGAAGAAACTGGCTGTATGTTCTCCAAACTAGAAGCTTGACTATCTGTATCACTAGGGCAGAGCCTTTTCGATGGTGATGGCTTTGTATCTGGTTTTGCTGGATAGGTAAACACAGTATTCAAGAAAATTAGTATTCAAACAATCTAAAATATTTTCCAACAACAGAAAATTCTAGTGCAAATAGTTATGATTTATGAGTACCCTGATGTGCTTCCCAAAAAAATGCCCTTCCCAAATCCACCAAGCACAAGGAACTCTCCTTGGCATTATGCAATTATTTCCAAGTAGCTTACTAGTGACCTGGCACATCTGCTCTCAGGTTAAACAGGAGCTAGTCCTAGTGGCCAGGTAACTGTATCCATCACTGCTTCCTTCAAGATCAATACTCAGTGTTTTCTCTTTCCCTTTGGAAAAAAGATGGGGCTTGTATCAAGACAATCATTATTAAACATCACAAAATACCTTCATCATTGTGAAGAGATGCCTGGTTACCAGTTTCTGCCAAAGGTTCTCTGGCCCTCTTGGTCTGCATCGTGGGTCTCACCCCTGCCTTGGGCCGCTCTGCCATTTTCCTCTGCAGGTTCTCTCGCCTGGCACGGGTTCTTTCGAGGAGTTTCTGAGTGGTCAGTAAGTCATATGTTACCAAACATTGCAGTGTGTGAACTGGAAACAGCTCAGAGGAAAACATGTTGGAATTCTGTTTAGCATATATAGCCAGTAGGTTCCAAATCCTAGTCATTAAATCAACTATTGTCTCCAACTATCTTGGCTCTGAAAGAAAGTCAAGCTAAAGAGACACAAGCAACATCAAAATTAAAGAAGGGCTCCTATAGACCCCAAAGTCATCAGAAACATTTGAAAGTTGTTGGTTTTTTTTTGTTGTTGTTGTTTGTTTGTGTTTTTTGGTTGTTTTTTTTTTTTTAATTCTGAATCACTACATGACAGTCTTAATCTGTCAAGTCTTGCTGGGTTTTCTGACACACTGCTAAAGCATCTGGTCAAGTCACCTGACTGGCACTAAACTGCTAACAAAATAAACAATATTGAAGCTATTGTCAAGGAGTCATAAAAAAGTTCAAAAATTAAAAGTGCAGCTATCAATATTAAAAAGAAAAAATACTAATACACCTTCGAAATCAAAAGGTGAATTTCTTTGCCTCAAGCTTAAATTTTAAGAATAGACTGATATACCTAGCTATATTATGGTAAATAGCCTGTTTATTGAGATATCTCTATACAAAAAAAAACATATAAAGAGATAACAATTAAGCAACATAACATTCTTTTTCATTCTTTACCCATGGAAATTTGAGTAGCCTGATTATATTCCATATAAAATAGCTGTTTTAGTAAATGTTCCACACTAGTAAAAAAGTGATTCCTTACAGTATTCAAGTTTAAAATAGATTGTGGATTTTTGTTTGTTTTAAAAATAGCATTTGTAAGTCATTAGCACTCAGTTTGATCACATCTAAAGAACACTTAATGACGCTTTTGATCTAGGCTTTAAGCTTGAGAGAAAAAATTGTGCAATTGAACTATGGCCTTTAAAGGGAAGCATATAAACTGCACTTGTTTGGTGGCACATAAATTATTGTGAGAACTGTGCCAGCCATTATCTGTCCTGTTGCACAGCAATTAAATACACATTTCACATTTTTAACTGTCTAAGACCGAAGTCCTAAACAATGTTCCATTGTAGGGCAACACAGGACAAATAGAATGTCCATCTCAACAGCTTTTTTGTGAAAGCAAATCTCAGCTTTGCTAACTTTCACAGAAGAGGAACAATTTGGGAAAAAAGATCCCAAAAACAAAATGCATGAAATGCCATGAGTGCTTTCAATACGTGTTCCATGCTAGTTGTGTCCATAAGTCAACTTTCCTTATTTCCAAAATGCAGAGCTACAAAGCTCATGTAATACCTACATTAAAAAAAATCCTAAAGGCGATTTAAATTAATTGTCCTTCTTGCAAAAAGTTGAATGTCTTATAACAGTATTGGTACAGTTCTATTCAAATAGAGACACATTCCTTTCTGTTTTGTTAGTTGAGCAAAATAGAGTTTCAGTTGTTACAAATGAGATGTCACTTCCCAAGAATGCACGCCTCTGTTGTTCAGCTCCAGCTCCTATTGGCTTCTTGCATCTCAAATTTTTCCATTCAACTGCCATAATCCCAACGGTGCTGTTACACTCGATAAGTAAGCCACACTCCACAACCTGAGGCTTACTTTCCAAGTTCATCAACAGGGTATTTTCTACAAGTACATTCTCCAACTGTTCTGATTACAAGGAGTATCATAGGAGTCTAAAATCCTACAATATCCCAAGTTGGAAGGGACCCACTAGAAGTCCAACTCCTGACCCTGCACAGAACAGTCCCAAGAATCACATTATGTGCCTGAGACCATTACCTATTTTACTATATCAAGGAATCTGAAGACTACTAATTCAAAGTCAGAGGATCACTGTGTTACAAAAGCACTTTCTAAAAATCAGAAAAAAAACCCTTCCCACTTCAAATGTTAATGGACAAGCTCAGTTTTTCAAAAGTATGTTTTAAAGTACATATTAGAGAAAATACTCAGGCTCCTATATGATTACAAGAATCTGCCCTAACTACCCTGCTTTACCAGCAGAATAGAGCAAAGGGAGGGATTGAAGGAACAGTTAACCTTCAAACTTCACATTTGCAAATTTTCCCCAAACAACCGCATCCCTTCTTTCTCTTTGCTCATCCTCCATGCTAGGAAACCACACTTGCCTCTATGAATGGTAAAAAGTACTTCAAAGTACAAAATACCCTACACTATTTCTAACATTCTGTAGTAACAAACAAAAACCCTTCTGTGCAAGAAAGGTGAGTTACAAAATCAGCTATTAGCAGTCACAAAAAGCACATTCGTTGTGATCCTGAAAAAGTACTGCACCATCTCTTCTGTGCGATCTGTATTAGTAATTTGGTTGAGATTCAGAAGGTTAATAGCTTTTTTTGCAAGAGTAACCAAAATAAACATTATTCCAGAACTGATTTGAAAGCATTCCACAGAGTCTTACAGCAAGGTTTCTTTGAGCTTAAATTCCTTGACAGACAAGATGTGCTACTGCAAAGGGATCAGCACACACTGAATTAACAGCATGCTTTGGCCAATTAAAGCCCAAATTACACTGTTTTTCATAATCAACGCTTACAATGCCTCACCAGGTCATTGCAAGTAACAGAGCATGGTAATTTGTAGACAGATACTATCTGAAAACAGCTAAACTAAGGGAAGGTTATATCAAAAGAAAAGAAAATAGCAACACAAACTACAGAACATAAATTCTTAAAAACAGGTGGTAAAATGCTTTCTTTCCATAGAACTTTGGGGAAAGTTACAAAACTTCAGTACTAGGACACTATAATTGGTCAGAACTTTACACAACAGTGGAATGTCCTCCACCGCAGAAATATTCTCGATAAGGTGACTTTTCATGCACTCTGCAATGCTGACTAACACTTAAATGAAGCTTACTCTGGGGAGCGGCCTCACAGTTGGTCATTTTCAAAGCATTTCAAAGCCAGTTATGTACTAGAAGGGCGTGCACAGGTTGGACTATCTCCCAGTATGCAAAAACATTTTAAACTTGATTCAGTAGTCCGGACCTTAAGTTCACTTTAGACAAGTTGGATCGTGCCACTCACTACCAATTAAGGAAGGAGGCTCCAGATGTTTACACATAGCAGGACTTTACATGGGAGTCGGGTAGAACTGCCTTGGCATAACACATTTAGTAAATCTGTTCAGATCAACACCTTACATTAATTTCTTTTAAATCAGATCTGTGCAGTCACCTTTTCTGGGCACTCAAATTACTTAAAGCATATCAGTTTGATAAACTGTTTACAAGGGGAGGAGAGACTATTTCATCAGTGTATCTGTCTGAATTTTTTGAAGTAGTTCAGGTTTTATTTATGCAGGCTGTGGATTGAAGGCCCTTTTTTACTATGACATTTCTCAAAGCAGTGACAAGACAGCCTTAAAACTTCACACCTCTGATACAAAATCAGAGTACAGCACAACATCTTTAAAAAACCCTTCATACAGATTCAACGTGGCCAATTCCTCATTTTATTACAACTTTGCCTACGTAAAACTTAAGAACACACACAGCCAAGTCACCTTAACAACTAAGTCTTTTTAATTTTTTTTTAAAAAAACAGGAACTGTGCCTGCCAAAGAAAGTGACCAACCGCAGGTGGCAATAGTGCCAAATAGGACGCGTTTTCTATCAGGTTGTCTCCGCTTTGGAGACAATCTGATAAAAAGACAGACGTATGCACAGACTTATGATCCGACCTCTAGGTATGGCAGGCACAGAGATGACACAGCGCTCCCGTCTACTCCCGTGGTCCCTTCCGTCCACGCTGGAAATCTTATCTGCCAGACGCGCACGAAGGGCAAACGCCCGGCTTGGGAAAGGGCCTCTCCTCCGCAAACCCTTGCGCCAGTCACCCGTGCTCTGTCCTCTCGGACACAGATCCTGTGTCAGGATCTGACACAGCCCGGGCGGCTCCAGGAGCGGAGGCACCGGCAGGAGCAAGGCGGGTCGGGGAGGGTCTCCCCGCTGCAGAGAAAGAGGGCCGCTGCAAGCCCGCAAATCCCCCCGCCAGCGGGGACCAGGGTGGCTGACAGGGCTCAGCCAGGAGCAACCATCCCGCTCCAAGAGCGCGGCGCAAGGAGCAACTCCCTTCCGACCCCAACCGGCCCCTTCCCTGCCGTGTCCCCGCGGTCCCGACACTGACAACCCGCCGCCCCCCTAACTGACGACCCGGCGGGCTTGGGCCAGGCCGTTCCCTCACCTCGGTGAATGGATCCATGGCCGTGCCAGTGCCGCCGCTGCCCGCGCAGGATCCGCTCGCCAGGGCCGCTCGCTCCAACCGCTGCCGGGATTTGAATTTCAGCGCCCGCCGCGCGCAGGCACGACGGGAATTGGGGGCGGTGCCCGCACGCGGGGGATGATTGACAGGAGAACTGCCCAATCCGGCTGCAGGCTGCCGCGCGCGCCCGCCTGCCCCGGGGAACTGAGGGGCCCGGCACCGCCGTGGGAGGGCGAGTTCTCTTTCCTGGTTTTGGGATCACGGCTGGAGTCGTGAGTCGCCCCGGGTCGTGCGTCTGTGCCTGTCTGCGGCCCTGCCACCCAGGGTTTCCTTGTGTTGCGTGCCCGGAGTCCATCCAGCCATGGCTGCCCTGTCACAGAATTTGTTTGGAAAAGACCTCTGAGATCTTGGAGTCCAACCTATGGCTGTACACCACACCGTCAGCCAGAGCATGTCACGTGCAGTCTTAACACCTCCAGGGATGGTGACTCCGTCACCTTCCCGGGCTGCACGTTCCAATGGCTAATAACTCCTTCTGTGAAGAAATTCATCCTAATATCCAACCTAAACCTCCCCTTAAAGTCTATGACCTCTTCTCCTCACCCTCCCGCTCCTCCTCGCTGACAGCCCCTCTTCAAATTAAGAGGATTCTACCTCCTTTGCAGGCAAGTAGAGTAATAGTGCCTGGTGGATCACACAACTTGCTGCTGCTGCTCAGTAGGAGTGTGCCCTGACCCTTTTCCACTGGAAGATTAGTTTTTCACCTGGCATTGACATGGAGATGTCATCAGAAAACACAATTTTTGTGTGATGCAGTAAATGCAGAGGATACTTACCCCAGTGCAGCTGTGAAACTTGTGGATCCTTTTCGTGATCTTGAGTTTCTCCTTGTGCTACAGCCTGTGGGTCTCAAAAAACCTCACCCACTACTTCATACAGCTGTCCCCTGCACCTTTCACTGGCACAACTTTCCCAGTGAATGTGGAATTAGCAGAAACCCAGACCTCACTGGTTGCTGAGGTGACTCTTTGCTATCCATGTACCACCCCAAACGCCCTTTGCATACCTGTTTTCAGCATAGTCACAAATACAGCTTCTTTTTTTCATACCTGCCATTCCCATTGGGAGGTTGCTCTAGGCTTGCCTGCCCAAATGAATATACTTGTCAAATTTCCAGTCTATCCATACATACTGGCACCTCTTAAGACCTTTTTGCTCCTATGTAAACAGTGTTCATTACTTTTCATGAATGCCCTTCTTCACTAGTGCTGTGCTTCTTGCCTCTTTGATTATTTATAGGCAGCAGTCTTTTCTTCTTTCAGTCTTTATTTTGCCTTGCTAAACAAGCCAACACTCTTCTAATTGTCTGTTCCTCATTAAGAAATCTTTCCAATGTCTTATTTGCAAACAGCACAGCATCAGTGTGCAGTAGAATCTAAAAATACAATATCAAATAAAACTTTTCTGGAGACATCTTCAAGATTGGATACTCTGGAAACAGTGCAGACACTGTTCTCAGATAAACATGGGTTGGAGCAGTCTGAGGTCCAGCATCAGAACAGGCAGAAAATTAGGACTTGCTCACACACCAGGCAGAAAATTAGGACTTACCAGATGGGACTTGTCACTCATCCATAATCTATGAACCAGCCTGTTCAGTGGTAAGAAAGAACAGGCTCTATTTCCTTCAAGAGAAACTAGGTTTAGCTATCACTGGTAAACAACAGAAACATTCCTCTAATGGAGCAGCAGAGAATACAGGAAAACACCAGAAGACAAAACAGCCAATATGGAGCTCAAAGTCATTGGCAGAAAACAGAGAGAATTACCATTGTCCTTTCTTTCTCCTGCCATCCCAAAGGAAGAAAAGTTGTGCACAATTTACACCCTTTAAATAATACAGAATTACTGCAATCTAAACATGCTTTTTGCTTTCCGTGTGGGTCTGTGAGATTTATACGGTGCAGCTCCATCTGTCCTTGGTGCATTTCCAAATGTGGCTCCATCCATGGCTGGTGTCTTTCACATGACACAGCACAGCACAGGATGCTCAGCCTGGGTGCCAACAGAACGGGGGTGGCTGCACTGTTAGTGTACGTAAGGATGTGTAAATAATAGTGACATATGTTAAATATTACTATTAAAAAGAGGTAAATAATGATTCTTAATCTGTGCAATAAGTTTCTTGTAAAATGTATTTCTAAACAGTGTACTCTGAAAAATGAAATACAGATTCCCATGAATGTATAACTGCTTAAATCAATGCAGTATATATGTGAAAAATGTCCTTCCCTTTTGCTCTTTAGAGAGCCAATAATTTTTTTAATTTCATAAGTTCGATCCAGACTCATCAAGACCCTGCTAGAAATAAACAGAATACTTAGTTTCTCATCTTGTCAAGGAATTATGTCTGTCTTCCAGGAACCAGTGGATAGTAAATATATCTTATCCTTTTATCACTCTAAGGAGTCAAAGAAAGTCAATCCTTTTCAGGAACTGTGCTATAAAAATGAGGCCTGTTGTTTGCATTGTGGTGGGGGTACAGCTCTTAGCAATGGAATTTTCAGTTGGAGTTATATTTTTCTTAATAAATGAGTAAAACTATTTCTACAGCAACTTATGGGAAAAAAATCCACTGATCATTCACAAGATCAATTTGTGTGAAGGCACAGAAAAAGAGAGGGAAAGAAAAGAAAGCCATGTGAAACCAGCAGAACAATGAGCCAGTTCTGCCTGTTCAACAGCTTTATATTTTATGCCAGACTTTTGCATTCAAAAATTATGAATCATACCCTTCACTGTCTCCTCCCCTCACGTGATGTGGTTTAAGATGTCTTCTTGCCAGGCATAAGCTAATGAGAAGAAATTCTTTCTGTAAGAATAACACAATACAAAGCACTTGGGAAACAGTTTTTGCTGGCTTGCAATTTTCATGGGAGTTGAGAACTTATCCTGGAGCTAGTAATTTTTCTTTTAACATAGCAGGAAGAACATTTTTAATCTCCCAAGTTTTCCTTCAAAAAGTTTTAAAGCGTATTGACTGTTTTCAGGGGTGTATTTTCATTTCAGAAAGTTATAGATGTTTGCACTAGCACTTAGTAAGAGTGGAGCACTTTTTAACTAATAAGGAGAACACTTGCCAAAGTGTTTTTATCTCTGGCTTCCTTACAATACCAATACAATCAGAAATGTAAAATATTGACATTGAAAATGCTGATCTCAGTGTGGTCCCCTGTGTAGCTCCATTCTGTAGTTGTCAGAGAATATTTGCTAAAACTTTCTTTCTGCTGAGAAACTGAATTTGTAATTTTGATTCCAAAGGAAAGATGAGCAAGGTGCTTCCTTGATGCACAGAAAAAAAACTGTCAATTAGAGAAAGTTACTACTTTCCATCTTGTAATCTCCTTTTATTCATTGTTTAATAACTTAAAAGTTGATTCTTACCTATCTTGCACTTGCAAGCAGATTCCATTTGTAGCATGGTAATTAGAATACAGTTGTGTAGTATTCCTTGTAGTGTAGATTTCCTTTAAAAAGGTGGTTGTTTTTACCAGAAAAAATCCACTCTTCCACTAATCAGCTGGAGAGCTGTCATGATTCTGAAAGCCATTTCCCACCTAGTAGTAAGATTGCATGGGAATCCACGGAGAGGAGAAGCAAATGTATGGCCTAGCAAATGGTGGTGTGCATCACAATTTTTGGGCTATAGTCCCAATTAAATTAATTCTTCCCCATGACTGCAGACAAAGGGGGAAGAAGAACCATGGGGAAGAGACAAGGTTACAGCCCTTGCAGAGGTTCTCAAGGATATCTCTTTCCCCTAGCCCACCTTCATTTTTGCCTCTACTGGATCCTGGAGGATGTATGGTCCAGGTCTGACTGTCTGTGACTTGGCTATATCTAAGTCAAAGTCATGCTATAAGAAATTCCTGTCTTCACAGGCCCCCCAGCAGGACCCTAAAATAAGGGAATCCTGCACTACACAAGAGCAATAAAATATCCATCCTCTCAAATTGTGCCCTCAGATCCTCTTGACTATCCTAGAATGCCAAAGAGCTGGCCTAGAAAAAGGCAAATTCACCTTCAAACAGTGATTAGAAGGGCAGATCCACAGTCTGGCAAAATACTGCAGTTTGGATTAATCTGTATTTTCTATTACAAACATTACATAATCAAAAACATTTTGATGGGCATCATTTAGGATATGTTCTCTAAGCCAAGCCAAAGGTGATTATTCTGCGTTTGTCAGTTCCTATGATAATCACAGAGGCAATTTAGGCTGACATTACCCAGTAAAGGAATATATTTATGTCAGGAACAAGAGAGGTTTCATGAGTGAGTAACCCAATGTGTGACATGGATATAAACTAGCAATGCTCAGAGCACGAGTCTCTCTCCTAATAGTCCAAATAGGAAATTCATCACCAGCTCACCCAGACTAAAATAATGCGAGACCCAACAGCCATTACAGTGTAACTTTTACCTGGAACTTTGTTTTCTATTATCAAAAGGATTCATTCATTACTCTGCCTTGACAAGTGTAGTTAGTGGGAAAATCCTTAAAGTGGATGCTTGCTGGGGGAAAAATATTACAGAAGCTCTCTTATGAAGAGCAACTGAAGGAAAAAAATCTCACAGAAATCAAAGCTGGAGGGAAAAGCAAAAACATATAATGACTGGACTCGGTGATCTTAGAGGTCCTTTCCCAGCCTTAATGATTCTATGATTATGGGGAGAAAGAACTAAAACAAGACACATGAAGAATGGCAGACAAGGGAGGATAACAAAGAAAAAGAGGAAAAGAAAGAAGATATGTTAAAATGGAGAAGTAGTGAAACAAAGAATGAGACAAAAATCATATTTCACTAACAACAAAAGAGAGTTGTCAAGTGGACTATTTCAGAAAAAGATCTCTGGGTGGTTGAACTCTGCTTTTTTATAAGGCTGTGGGAGTTAAGAAATATTTGTATTTCATGCACTCTCAAAAGATTTATTGTCTTCAGTCAGTATAATATTGCATAGGAATTATTAAATCACAGAAAGTTTCTCAGGGCTGTTAATTTAGGTCTCCTAACTGATTTACACAGGAGAAGGAGAATTAGACTTCCTTCTTTTGTGTCTGAAAGTTTCTTTCTTTATCCATATGGTACAGATGTACCATTTGCTGACATAAAAATTCTGAAATTAAACAAAGGGCATGAGAATACTTAAGTACTGCTTTGTTAATTTAGACCAGGATATTATTCTCAGTACCTTAGACTTGCTTGCAACTACAGCATAGTACACATGGAGTAATCACATAATCACATCAGCAACTTCACCAGCCAAATTTTATTGCATTTTATGTTTTTGAAATGTTTTTCTGAACGATGGAAAAATTAGGACATTCTTGTTGAGAAACCATTTTTCACTAACAAAAAACTGTTCTATCAGCTCTAGCTTTTTTTTAAAAGACTCAGTAACCTGTAAACTTAGCAGGAGATAATTTTCTGACCTCTTGTCCTCTTATTCTTATATTTTAAATAAATAAATTAAACTAGAGGACACACATAAATGATTTCTAAGGAAGGCTAAGAATGATACCTACAAAAGCACCTGAAAGTTTTGAAAACCAAAGTAGGTTCTTCAAATTGTGTAGTCTATATGCTTTGCTAAATGGGGAAAGTATATGACAAGGATATGAAATGGGTTTTACATGAATTCCCAGTAGTTGGTTTTTTTTCAATTTCTATGTCAGTTCTTTAGGAAAAACCAACCATAGACGATCATGAAATCCTTTCTGCAAAAGTAGCATATTTGCACTAGAGGGTGCTACTTGGACAGGATTTTAGGTTGCTCAGTGTCTTGCTATGGAAATCCCTTTTTCAACATTCAGAAAAAATGCACATCTAAAATACGAAACAGATGTTTCTTATGGGACAAATTCTGCTGAAATTTAAATAAACATGACTGAAATTATATTTTCCACACACATACCCAAGAGGGACACAGGTCCCTTGTGTCATCTCAGCTCCAGTACAAACTACATATATAATTACACTGAGGATATGTTAGAGATGAGTAAATATTCTTAATATTTCAATCTGCTTTGCTTAACAAAATGCTATGACAGAAAATAGACTAACAGGATATAAAAATAAGATGCATGGCTCTTCATTAATGAGAAGAACAAAAGCATCTGACGGAGTAAAACCTAAATTAGCAGTTTATAGTACAAACACTGTTACTGAATGCCTGGGTGTGATATGACAAAGGGTTGCCTCACATTTCAATAAAGCATGAAAGAAGGCAAAGGGAATGGAAATGGCCAAGAGGTTATTTTAAATAATTCTTCCTTCATTCTTCCCGTGGTGATGAGAATTGTGAGAACTCTGAACGTGTCTCTCTACATCTCCAGGGCCTTTGGCTGCCTCGAGCCAGAGCCCACATGAAGATGGTGCAGATATTGGGCCACGAAGATAGCTGCTGCTCCCAAACAGCTGTTTGCAAGCGGGTCGGTATGGGCAGCTTGTCTTCTTACATGTCTAATCCAAAATCTCTTTTGAACTTGGCAGGTCTGTAACAAGGTAAGACAATGTTTGTCCTGCAGTGTCCCCATCTCAGATACTCTGCAGCTCCAACTCTAGGACTCTACTAACACCATGTTGGAGGTTAGATATTGTTTCTTTTGTGTTAGTTGAATTTTTTCTATTAAGTTGATAGGTAAGTTGGTAGGTAACTAATTGCTGGGTGCTTAACCAAAACAATAGAGTGGGCAAGCACGAGTTTCAGAATTGCTATTTTCTGATAATGGGCCATAAACACTCACTAATGACCTGACACATTACATCATCCCATTGGGAGATGCTCCACCCAGCTGGGAGGGACCCAAGCATCCCTACCTAGATAAAAAATGGAGATATAAGAACAGCAGGATCTTAATTTTTTTTTTTCCACTGGATTCCCAGAGGAAGACTGGACCCATCCTGTCACCACTGGACTTTCTTCAGGACCATCTCTACTCCACAGGACTGCGTCTGTTACTCCAGAAGGATTCATCTGGACTGCTTCTAACACCCTAACCAACAGGGTGTCAGGTCACATCCCTGACTCTGTCAGGGTTTTCTGGGTTTTGTTTGTTTCAGTTGCATGTTTATTTTATTCTACTACATTTGTATCTTTGATATTCCTATTAAAGGACTGTTATTCCTATTCCCAAAACTTTACCTGAGAGCCCCTAATTGCAAAATTATATTAATTTGAGGGAGGGGTTTGCATTCTCAATTCAAAGGGAATTTCCAGCTTTTGCTGGCAGATACCTGTCGTTTCAAAGCCAGAACACACCATGAGGAAGAGGTAGCCAAGGAATCTCCAAAACAGCCAGGAGGCAGAGGCGAATAAAGCCTGAAAATACCTCTGTTTTGGTTTGTGTTTTTCCCCAACACTACTGAACACTATTTCCATTGGCTGAATTTGTCACTGTTACCACTTGGAAAGTGTTATTCCTAAAAGAGTAAATAAAATAGCCTCAGCTGTTTTATAGCCCCATTTAATCTCATAAACTATGTGGGAATCTGCAGAGTAAAGCTCAGTAGCAGTGCCAGGCATGTACTTGGAAACTGGAAAAAGAGTGAGTTTATACCTCAGGTTCTGCCTCTCACTGAATCAGTGTTTCTCCTTGAAAACAGGGTTTACCAGAAGATCACCTTCTCCATGTCAGGAAAAAAGTCTGTTGTGCTCTACAGATCCTGTTCTAAGTGTGAGAATCTGGCTGTCCGATGGAATGAAATGCTTTGATCATCACTCTTTCCACAGCTGTTGGGTCATTGCCCTCTAATGTTAGCTGCAAAGGGTCCCCTGCTCCCAGCACTGGAGCTCCTGCTGCAGGAGAGTGCTGGGCCCAGCATGTAGGTGAGAGATGCCTCCAAAACTCCATGTACTCACACTACTGCACAATTAGTAAGTTTGTTTCTTGTAAAAAGCTGCTGAGGAGGTGTTTTGTGTTTTTTGAATAACCCCTTCTCATTTTATAGGTCTGTTGTATAGTTTGGACTAGCAAAAAATAGGGAATCAAATAAACAAAGTGGAAGAGGAAAAGATAAGGAAATAAATGGCAATAGAGAGCGGAACATCGTGTTGTTTTCAGGTTGGTTAAGAAATAAGTGAACTGCTCACTTGTTAAGCCAAAAAGGATGATGCACTACTAGGAAAACTTTGCTTTTCAACTGAAATTATCCCAGCACCACAAAAGAGTTGACCAGCTTTGAAAGGCACAAAGTACAAATGTTTAATAGATTGACATTTTTGGTGAGCTGTGGTTTAACCCCAGGCAGCTGATCACTCACTCCCCCACCAGTGGGATCAGGGAGAGAATAGGAAGTGCAAAAGCTAGAAAAACTTGTGGGTTGAGATAAAGGCAGCTTGATAGAAAAAGCAAAAGCTGCACATACAAGCAAAGCAAAACAAAGGATTCATTCAGTGCTTCCCATGGACAGGCAGGTCCATTTTGGACATCTCCAAGAGAGCAGGGCCCATCACAGATAACAGGGAAGACAAACATCGTACATAACTCCAAACATCCTTTTTTTCCTTCTTCTTCCCTCCAGTTTATATACTGAGTGTGGTGTGAGATGGTCTGGAATGTCCCTTTGGTCAATTTTGGTCACCTGTCTTGGTTGCATTTCCTCCCAATCTCCCATGCAGCCCAAACTTCCTCACCAGTGTGGCAGTAGGAAAAGCAGAAAAGGTCTTGGCTCTGTGTGAGGCCAGCCCAGCAATAACAAAACCTCTCTAAATTATCAACCATGTGTTCAGCACAAATCCAAAACACAGCCGCACACCAGCCACTGCAAAGAAAATTAACTCTACCCCAGCCAAAACCAGCACGGGGCAGATTGTCTTGTGCTGCCTGTGCTGCCTGACCTGGTGTTTGTGTTACCACAGCACGGTACCTGTGATTCATCTGCTGGTGTTTGCAGTTCGGCAGGCAGCTTGTGCTCCGGCTGCTTGCCAGTTCTGCCTGCCAGTCTGCCTGCCACTGCCAAAGGCAACACCCTGCCTTTCTGAGAAGGACCCCTGTAGTGACAAGGCATTGCTGCAGAAGTGGACAGACGGTTAGAGGAGGAAAGGTCAAGAGGGGTGAGTTGGTCCATCAGTCCATACTGAAGGAGGTGCATGCTTTACTGTGACTATTATATTTTTACAACCCACTTCTCTGCCACAGGAAAGCATCCTCTTTTTCATTAGTAAGTATAAGTGTATTTGTGAGTATAAGTGCCAATTTGTGCAATTGGCATCTAAGATTTCTTTCCTCATATGATAGCAGACAACAGACAGATCCACTCATAGGTTCACGTTACTTCTCTATACTTTACTGCAAGGTTTGCCTATGTTTTGTTTGCCCTTGTTGCATTGAGTGTATGGTTTTCAGCCTCCTTAGCATAAAGTGTGAACAAATTCAGTGGATAAATCAATCTGAATATTGGAGCTGTATCATGCCTCTTAAAATAGCAGTCCCATTGAATAAATCTATGAGTAAGCAGCTCCCACAAGCATGTGCTGCATTTGCTGTGCACTAGGAGTGTAGGACCCAGCTGGAATCAGAAGGCAATATCAGACATTTCTGAAGGAACTTCCAGAAAGAATATGTCTGGAAGGACAGTCAGTTGGAGTCACTTGTTCAGTGAAATTGTTTGGTCAGGAGACACTCAGCCAGCTAAGAGTCATTAAGCAGGGAGGCAAGGTTGGCCAAGGCACTCTGAAGCTGTGCCAAATTATGCAGAGTTAGTTAAGGACTCTTGTTCTCAGCTTTCATACTTCATCTGTGATTCTTTGTTGTCATAGAGAAGTGGCGGAAAGTGTGACTATGAGGAACCAAATAAAAATGATGTTAAAACAAGAGTGTGTACATATATATATACACACATATATATATACATATATATACATATTTAAAATCCAAATGCACATATACGCATATAAATTTACATATGCATCGGTATCTATATATGTGCATTTATATATGCGTGTATGTGTTGGAACTTTGCAGTTTTAGCTTCTGATGGATACAGAGATCAATAAAATGTGTCACTACTCTTCCAGACTGTACACATTGCAAAGCTTATTGATGCTAATATTCCTATAAAGATACTCTTCTGCGTGCAAGACATTGCAGTATTTTTGACCAAGTGACTATGACATTATCTCTGAAGTCATGACCAGGTAAATCTGAAATTAACTCTGGAAGTAATGTTATGTTAAAGCTGAAATACAAGATGAATGTCACCTTTATTTCTGGCACCTAACAATGGGTATAGATCCATTTGGACTGTAGAACTGTGTCATTTAAGCTGTATTCCACAGTGTGGCTCATCTAAACATCACAAATTGTCCCTATATTCCCTCATCTTGCAACAATGTGATCAGTGCCAGGCAGCTGCACTGATAGCCTCCAAGAATTTTTTCGCGATAGAGTAGCTTGTCTTCCCCCCCTCCCTGCTGTCTTTCCAGACAGACTTGCAAGCTAAGATGTCTTTAAGGTCAGAACTGCTAGAGGTACACTATATATATAATTATATATGTGTGTGTGTGTGTAGCATTTTTGTCATGAGATGCTCAGTAATGTTTTTCTCAACTGACCTTTCCATGTTATGCTTTTAATCAACAAATGTGACCAAGCGTGCTTGGAGATGAAGCAGGAAGCAGGGACAGGTGGCCTTTTAGCATCCCTCCACTGTGCCTTCTGCTGTTACTGCTTTTGGCATCCTCTTCTACAGCCAGCAGCTAGTATGACCTAAAAAAATGTTCATGCTGTCCTGCAAAGGAAAAGGCTAGAGGGGAAAGAGAAAAAAACAAAGTGGAGGCAGCAGATTCAGGGGTGACTGGTTGCCCAAATACTCAGGGAAAAAGAACTCATGGACACCAGGGAGAAGCAGACAGGAGATGAGAGAGATGGAGAGAAGGCAGCCCCTGGCTGGAGCAAGGAGAAGAGGTAGATGTGTAAAATACACAAAAATAGCTGGGTAGTTACTGATTTCATTGCTATGGAGTCCAAGTATATATAAAAGAGCATTTCTAGAAGGAGAATTAGGGTCTATGCAGCAAAAACCTTGGGAAGTTACAGTAAAATGGTACATTGACTTGTATTTTAGCAGTTGTCTATCATTTCTTCATCAGCTGTGCTAATTATTTGCAGTGCTTGAACTGTATTTTGGGGGTTTTTTTGTTTTTTGTTTTGTTTTTTTTTTTTCTTGTAATTGCCATGTATCACAAGCAAACTCTAACCCATTAGGAATAGCCTTGTCTCTCCAAATTTAAAAGTGTTTATTCAGTTCCTGCAATTTGAGATTTGGAGAGAAGCCTACAAGCTCCAGATGCTACATTATTAGCAAAATAGTTTAGAGGGTATTTTAGGTTAAACTTGGACATGTTGACAGAGCATATATCTTTTTGGATCTTCAAAGAATTTAAGTTAAAAGGGACATCAAATTTGTCAGCTAGGTAGAAGTGTGTTTCAGTGCTGGCTCCTCATTAGCCAACTGAGAAAAATGACACCTCAGCCTTTTTATAGCTGGTCTTAAGAGTACCTGGGTTTGACTGTAAGGCAGTAGAAAATAAAATGAAAATTGGTTTAAACCATTATTATTATTTTTTTTTTAATTATTGCCAGCGAAGACTGACATGAAAGCAGACAGAGCTATCTGAGCAGTGTTTACTCAGTCTTGTGATTGCATACTTGCAAGTATGCATGTCTGACTAAGGAGGATTCATGAAACTCAGTAAAACTTTTCCAGATAAAGCTCAGAAGGGGATTCTCTGAAGTATCAACAAGCTGTGATCTGTAGTATTTCCTCCACTGCTACCTGATGATACAGCCAGGTCTTATTGGATAGTGCTATGGAGGGAATCTCTGTGTAGAGCACATTGCAGATATAGATTTATTGATGGGGTGGAACGTGGCAGTTATTTAAGATACTCAACTAAAGAACCACACAACTTCCCAGCTCTCCTCTCCCTGGGAGATCGCTACACTCACATAATCTATGTTAAGCACTATGGTGCTGGTATGTCACTTTCAATTAAATTGCCCTCTCCAATAAATGTTGACCATTTAAGAAAAGTAAATGCATTATTAACACAGTAAAATGTATTGATGTGTAATCTGACTTCAGTAGTCTCCTTAAAGTCTGCATGAAGAGTACAGAAATTTCCTACACTATGCCTACATTAATGGGTTACACAACCATGATTGCTAAGATAAAATAACTTGTTCCTATTTGATGTTCAATTTTAAAATGCACAGATTGTATTTCAAGGAGTGAAAGGTTTCACAAGCAAAGCAACAGATTGCACAACAAGTAAGGCGACAGGAGGGTGTAATATAAAGTCTGTCTTCTACTTTAAATTCTATTTACTACTTATCAGTGTGTGATAAGCATCAGTTACAGCCCTAAACCGTTGCCCTGATGCAATTCCTCCATTCTCTTTACATGGGACATCCCCAGCATAAGACCCGTCTCCCAGGGTGGCACATATCCTGCTAAGCGCCCTTGTCCCATGCAGTCCTTCCTCTGCCACAGATCCAGCAGATAATTACCAGTCACATCAGCTATTACCAATTGCGGGGATGATGGTAGCTGATGATTATCAGAAGGCTGCAATACTGGACTTTGCGTGAGTTATGCTCGCAAGGCTCCTGCACAGGATGACGCTAAAGCCTCGCCTATGCCGCTGGGATACAGTGGGCTGATGTTCTTTATTAGAATCACGGAATCACTAGGTTGGAAGAGACCTCCAAGATCATCGAGTTCAACTCAGTCCTAGCGCCTCGACTAAACCATGGGACGGAGTGCCACATCCAGTCTTTCTTTAAACACCTCCAGGGATGGTGACTCCGCCACCTCCCCGGGCAGACCATCCCAATACTTTATCCCTTTATCCTTTCGGTAAAAAACTTTTTCCTAATATCCAACCCATATTTCCTTTGGCGCAGCTTAATGTGTCCTGTCGTTCTGTCAGTTGCTGCTTGTGTTTGTGGGTGGCGTCGGCGGGGTGGGACCCCGGGACACCGACCGCTACACTACAGATCCCAGGGTTCAGCGCGCGCGCGCCCCGCCCCCGCCAGCGCTCGGGCCGCGCG
>WEIU01013415.1:34757-118412 GCA_013389925.1 Aegithalos caudatus
CCCGCCGGCAGCGCCTCGGCCGCGGCCAGCGCCGCGCCACCGCCACCGCGCCCCAGGAGCAGGACCAAGAGGCATGCCGCTCTCAGCAAGCCAAAGCAATCCCAGTCCTCAAAAAGCCTCAAAAAGGAAGGCGATGCCGCCGGGCAAAAGCTCTGCTTGCTGACCGCAATCAAGCCGTCCAACGTGGAGAAAGAGAAGGTTAAATTTTTCAGTTCGGATTTCACGTACAATCCTCAGTTTGAGTACGAAAATCCTGCTCTGCCAAATGTGTTAGCTAAGCACAGCCATGCATCCGACAGATTTCTTAAGCAGGTATGGTTACTTTTATTCCCATGCATTTCCAATGATTATTTCTTCCTACACCTACGTGGTATTCGACTTTGTTTGTTATTCTCCCCTGCTGTTTGAAAAACGCATCAAAGATGAGAATGCACTAGTAGAACTGAAATATAATCTTATTTATTAAAAAAAACCCCAAACTTTCTAAAATCTATGGGATTGTAAAGGATAAAGGCACAGTTCCTTCTTAATGGGTTTACATGAAACATAATTTAAAGCAAGAAGGTTTTTTAGGCAATGAAGCAGGGTCCAGTACAGGAAAAAATACAGTTCCTAAACAGGCAGAGGAATAAGGTAGCGTAGAAATCCTACCAATCCTCTTGGTGACACAGGGATTGGGAGGGGATAGCAATTAATTGAGGTCATCGTTATTGGATAAGCGTATGTTGATGTTCCTTGTTTTAATCAACTTTGAAAGGGTATTTGAATAAACATTAGACTCAATTAAGCAGCAGCCAAGTTCCCATTCCAGAGAGAGATACATTTTAAGGAGACAATTTTGGTTTTTCATAACATGCAGCCACACGGGTAACATAGCTACAGACATTAATTCCCATTCTGTGTAACTGCCTTGGCTTCGTACCTGAGTTACAAAAACACCTAAACAGCAAATGCCTTGCTTTCAACTTTGACCAAAGCAGCAAAACCCAGTGCTTATCTGTACAGTAGCACAAGCAGTATTCTTCCCACTTTTGCTATCTTAAAATGGTTTAGATCTTAAGTCTGACAACCTTTTCTAAACAGAGACTCGTGTTTTCAGGTGATATTTAACTTGGGAAGACATCCTGCCATTCCATGAGTTTCACTTCTTTGTGATATGAATATTTCACATAAAATGAAAATTCCTGGTGCAAAAGATACTTGAATTAAAAGGACTAGGGACTGTAAGAACTGATCCCTGACTTGTGAACAGACTGATTTTTTTTTTCTTTTTCTAAATCCATGAATGTACGTAACTGTTATTACCCATGATGTAATTGTATTGATAGTCACCATTTTCACATTGAAAATATCTTGTATATTTTAACAACTCAGTTTCTGGGTTTTCATTAAAAATTTATTTTCTTTATGAGAAAAGGGAACAGCTGTTCTATTCTTAAAATCTTCTTACATATTTCCAAACAGCAAACTAAGTTGTAATGACACCAAATAAAACTGCTCCTTGACTAGAGCTTTTTAATAGGTTTTCCTTTGATTTTTTTAGTAATGTGAGCAACATAGATGACAATGAATCAACAACTACTGATTTGACAACCCAAATTTAATATAAATTATCCCTTTTAGTGTGGGCTAGCAGAGCCTTAAAAGTAATTTTATGCATGATGATTGTCTGGAGCAAGCCTGTCTTTGGTTTACTCTTCTTTTAACAAAAACTCCTACATCTAAATACTGAATATTTTAATAAAAAATGATTCTTCAATATTGTTCTGATTTGTAACTCTACCTTTTCCCCTCTATGGGGAAGTATGGGAAAATAAAGGCTCTGTAACAACTTTATAAACGACAGTGAAGGATTTAATATTCAAGGAGGTATGATATTTCTGACAATTAACAAGGAAGATGTTGATTGTCTCACAAGAGTTAGTTTGAGTCACTAGAAAAGCATGTATTCAAAGTTCAGTTCCTAAAAATACCAAACAGAAATACCTTACACTTAAAAATGCCCAAAACAGCAGCTTTAACTCAGCTCCAAGCCCAGCAGGTGTCACTCTCTCTCTTTTATCTACAACTAGCTTTAGAAATTTTCATCTCCATGCAAATTTGAATTTAATTTCATGCAAATTTACTATCCAGAAAAAGCAGCATTAATCAAAATTTTAATCAGCAAGTATTGTAGGAGCACTTGCTTTTCCTCATTGCTGTTTTTTTTCCACGCAGTTTTTACTTGTCAGAAGAAACACGTAGGTATCTTACAGGAAGTTAAGATCAGAAAGGATGACTTCAGCTGCAAAAAAAGTACTCACAGTATCAAAAGCTGGGTCTGCAATAAAAACACAACTGTGTGTAGTCATTCTTTTTTGAACCAAGAAGGTTCAAGTCAGTTTTGCTGGGATTTTTTTGGACGTGTATTTGGCTTCTGTTTATTGCTCTGCTTATTTTAGAAAGCCTTGGTAACTGTGAACAGTTGTTCCTATTTTTTTCTACAAAAAGTACTCATGGCAACTTACACTTTCTTGCTCTTTTATGAGTAAAAAGCTCATACTCTCAGCTCATCGTCTTTTGTGAGTAAAAAGCTCATACAGTCAGCTTTTACTGACTGAACCCACCATTTTTATAGGGGGCTTTTAGGGTACTTGAATGAAATGAGCTCAAAACCTGACATTTCAGAATTTAGAGAATTTTTCAGTCATGTCAAAAATCCTTTTACCCACAGATGTGCATAGCCTGCTACGACGTTAAAACAGATTGTGTTTTCTTATTGCCCTTTCTGCATTTGTGCATGCCTACGAAATTGGTTAATATAGCATTACTGAAATATATCTGGAAGACAAATCACACTCTGCCCCATTTATGTTTTTTTTAAAGGCAAAGAGCGCTGAAGATCTGCAAACCATTAACCCAGCAATGCTGCAGTGGGGAGCAGAGGCTTGTGACCACCCACTTTATCCCATGCCTCTTCTTAAATCAAAACTTTTAAACCTTGGGCACAGCCCAACAGTTTTATTGATTGACTTTTCAGACACAGAGAAAACATTTTTTTGAGTTATTAATGAAGTTGAAAAATGCTAATTTTAGTGTATTTCTTCTCATACTGTGTTCTGTTTGTTTTTCTCTTCCTACTTTATGACATTTTCTTCATAATAAGGTTTTTTCATGAGTCACACAATATGGTGCCTTTAGGGTAGTAAACTGGGGAATAGAAAAAGCATGCAGAGTGCAATGTGCACTCTTCACATTGGTTATCATATCTGATATTATAGAAGTTAATTCTCTTAACACTTTGTTTCAAGGTCACTGCAGCAGCTCTATGCTTTACAAGCTTTCTGGTTCAGACTTCTTATCCCTCCTTGTGAAGTTTCTTGCCACTCAAAGTGTTCATTATTTTTGCTCAGATGCTAGAAGTGGCAATATTTGCTTAGAAATAATTGTTCCCAGTGTTTGCAGAGCAGATGAATTTAAAAGTTCCAATTTGCTGAACCAAAATCAGCAAGTTTCAATTTCGGGTAACCTGTTTCTTTGAATTGTACAAGGCAGCAAAAATTCTATTTCTATATACATTAAAAAACCAACCAACCAAAAAAAAAAAAAAACCCAGCCATCGTCAAATGATTTACTCCCCCCAAAAAGTTATACATCATTTTCCCTTGTACTCATAAGAGTATAACAGTCTTGAGTTCATAAATAAACCAGTTACACCACATCACAAGTGTTTGTTTGACACCTTTTAAGGCAATAATAAAAGTAGCCTACAATTAGCAAATTTATCAGGTGTTAGGAAAAATTAGGTGGAGCTGGAAGGCTAAACAACATGTCATTCAACGCTCAGTAATCCTTTGCTATCTCCAAGTGATGTCACAACTTAGGCATGTGGAAGATTCAAGAACATGACAGTGTCTGTAAAAAGCACTTAATTGTAAAACATTTCATTCTCCACTAGTAACAAATTCCCTTGTTAACTAAGTTTTATAGATAAAGTGTGCTAATACATAACACAAAGCATGTCAGGCCATCCAAGTGGAACAGATTCTCAGGGTTTGACACAGTCTCTCTTCTCCTAGAAGAGACCAATAGATCACTTCTGGTGATGCCACAGTAGGAAGATAACTTTACTTCAGAACACAGTCTCATACAAAGACCTAGTGAGTATTAACTTTGAATTCTTTACAAAGTAATATAGACGTTTATAATTAAAAATATTTCAACCACTGAGAAAAAGCAGGCAAAAGAAAAGCCCCAGTAAACACTGAATAAACCCCAAAATACTACATACAGCCTGATGGAACTAGCCTCAAAAATCTATACTTACCTTCCTCCCAAACCAGCCAGCCACCATTTTACAGCTGTTGATTAGACTAACAAGCTCAGCCTGGTACTAAATATTAGCTAATGATGCACCTTGGAACCCTTTTTCCCAACAGCAATTAAGTTATTCAGGAGGAAATGCAATGATGTGTGTCTACCTTGTCTGTCTTACAAATCTCAGGAGAGACTGCAACCCATTTGCAGCAGAGCTGCTTCTGAATGCAGGATGAGGTCCAAATAGGGGGCTGACTCCTAGAGCACTGAGCCCCTTCCCTGACTTGCTTACCTCACACTAATCACAAGAACTCTTATCAGTACATATTTCTACAATAATTCTCAACCACTGAGCTGTGTTGCTGAACGTGGGTGACTTGGGATTCAGAGACCAACTTGGCTGTAAATAATTTATTTTAAAAAGCCAACACCACCATAACCTAAACCAGTCAATTAAACAGCCTTGCCTTGCTCTTTTTAGTGCTTCTGTGTCATTGCTTTCTTGAGCATCAGTAGATTTTGCTGTGCAAGGAGGCTTGTCTTGGGATTGCTACTTCTTTTGGCACTCTTTGGTAGCGATCAGAGCAATAAGCAGACATTTTAGGTAATATTGAAAATAAACAGGAATCATTACTCCTAACCAGTAACCTGCTACAGCCATGTGGTTCTTTTCTTCCATTTTTTTACTTGTTACTGAAGAGTTTACAGTTTGGCCTTAGGAACTGCAGCAGTACCAGTGCTGCTGACCCAGAGGCTGGAAAATAAGCTCACAGTTGGATGCTGCAGTAGGCAGCAGTTGGCATGCTGGTCTGGATTTTCCCTTTTCCCAGCAAGTTCTTGCAACACCTGACTGAGTCATCTCACCTTGGAGCAGGTGCAGAATCCCAAATTAAGGGCTTGGTGTTGTAGTCAGTGCCTGAAAACCGAACATTTCCCAAACCTTTTCCCCTCAGGAACCACCCCCAACTGGAGTGGTTGTGGCAAGAAGTGTCCAAACCAAGAGCATCACTGGGGATGGGGCTCATCTCAGTGTCAGGGCCATCTGCCACTCCCCAGAGGTTTGTGTGCCATGTGTCTGTGTGTGATGGTTCTCCCTGTTGTTCTGGTGCTTCCAGCCACACCTGCCCCCTTGGAAAGAATTTTCAGGACTTTTTTCTGTTTGACTTGAAACAGAGTCAAGAGAGAAGGTGATAGGGGTGAGCACCCTTCTTAGTAATTTATGAATATCAGTTCAGCAATGAGGAGGTTTAAGCTTAATGACTTTCTCAGCATGCAGGAGTTCAAACTTGCAACACCTATCTGGATGTGGATGGAATGTCAGGATCTGGGTTACCTAGCGTGGCACATAAAGAAGCTTCCCCTTGAAGCTGTGAACTCTGTCAGGTTGAGGTAGGAAGGTTGGAGTGAGTCTGTGTTTCTGCAGCAGGACCTGTGTCTGAAAACCTGCTATTTGTATTGTGCTGATGATGCGTGTGTCTCACAGCATTTAGGGAAGTCTTCAACAGCCTAGGAAGGTGCCTCCAGGCAGGCAGGAAGGAAAGGAAGGGAAGGAAGGGAAGGAAGGGAAGGAAGGGAAGGAAGGGAGGGAAGGAAGGAAGGAAGGAAGGAAGGAAGGAAGGAAGGAAGGAAGGAAGGAAGAGCTAGAACTTGGTCTCCTGACTCCCAAAGTCATGCTGCCTCCTGAAGTATGGAGGTCTCCATCTCCAGGGAGTTTGCAGTTACAGACAGCCAAGCAGGAGGTTTGATGTTCTCAGTGCTTGTTTTCTCACTGTTTGTTGTGATGAGGTGGTTTTAGAAAATGCCTGCACTCCAGCTAAGGTTGGAGAGTCCTCTGGAATTTTATTTCAAATGAACTTAGGCATCCTAGAATTTAGGTGAGTTGTTAGTATTTAGTCTCATAGGTTTAACTGAAGTTTAATATCAACAAGTTGTGAAGACAAATTTCATGCTAGAAGATTGATTGAGAGATGACTTCTTCCAGAGTGGCCAAATAAAGCTAATTAATTGTTAATAGAAACCCAATATCCCAAACAATTAGTAGGTGACATAAATATCTTAAAGATATGGCAACTGGCAAAGGAGAATGAAGAATTGTTATCATGAATTGTTCAGGCTGCTGGCTGAGAATAAACTCCTTGGGGAAAGGGTGGAAATATTCAGGTTACTTTTTTAACCAGTGATTTCATATAAGACAGGCAAATGCCTCAGCATGTGCAGACACTGAAAAAATTATTAAACAGACAATACTTTTGGAAGATAAAATTCATAGGTAATTTTTTTTAAAAAGGAAAAAAAATTTGGAAAAATATACAAGACAAATAAATAGTGAACATTAGGTGCAATATTTCTTTGGCATTCAGGTAAGTGACATTTCCCTCATCAAAGAGCTGTTAGACTTTAAGAATATTCTAGCTGTCATTTATGAGTTTCAGTAGCAATTACTCATGGTTGCTTAGTTTCAACTTGAAAAACATTAGAGAAGGATTGTTAGTAGCTGTAAGAGATAAAAAATTAATCCAGTTTTTGTGAAAAATCAGTCACTCTGCCATTGACAGAATTACACAGCTGGAGACAAACATGTTCATGAAGGGAAATAAGTGTATAATGTAAAAAGAGATTCAGTCTGCTAGATTTTCACCTTTATTGTTAGTGGTGTTTTCTTAGCAAAGGCATTAAATTTTTTAAGGTGGTGCCAGGAGCTTCTGTTATCAAGTCTATGACAAAAAGCTATTCCCTGTAGCTGGACTGTTGCTAGGAAAGAAGTTATTCCATACTACATTTTCTTTTAAGGGTGTGAAATGGCATTCTGGAAAACAGATAACTGGGGATGAGCATTTCATACCCCACCAATAAAATTTTCAATTTTATAGTTCATAGTTTTGCATTTGTGTAATTCAGATCATGGTTATGGGCATCATTCTAAGCTTTGTACCTACAAGGGGCTTCTTCTATTTATCTCACTAAATAGGCCTTCATTTTGGGGAATTTTAAAGAAGTACTGTGGTTTACATGAGAAGTTTAAATGAAAGTTCTGTAAATAAAAGTTCCTGCTCTCTCTCCTCCTTTCTCACACAGACACCCATGGTACAAGGGATTTCATTGTAAGGAGACATTTTTGGTAGAAGTTAAAATTATAGTTACACATCTGCTTAATCATGGTTCAGTATTCCTAAATAACAAAATGCCAAGAAATTAAGCAAGATGACAGTAATAGTTGATATTTTTCAAAATCTTTGGAAAAACATAAAAAGAAACATGCTGTCAAGTTGCAAATGTCCTGGAGACCTCTTATGTCTGTTTTACAAGGCAGTTGTACAACACTGTGAAAATTAAAGAGAAAACAGGTAGTATTTCACTAGAGTGATAATCATCTAATCATCATGCTGATGTATGTGGGTCTGAGTTGATCAGAAGTTTTTTTCAGTACTTTGGCATTAATGTACACCTGAATATGGTGTAAATTAATTGCAGAGCTGTTGCTTTGTTCTTTTGCTGTTCTTTCCAGCCTTCTGACTGTTTACATATTTGGGAGTCAGTTTCTCACAAATTTTCTATAAACAGTGTTATTGTTGACATTCCTCCAGTTAGAAGGGACAATTGATAGACACCTTCTAAGACCAGTGGAATTGAAGAGGTTGAACCTCTATCTTCCAATGTAGTCCATTTCTGTGAAATGTATATAAGGTGAAGTCAAAAAAGTAAACTCCTCTTTCTCCTCTCGCTCCGACTTTGTCGTCTCTGTTGCGTCTCTCTGTGACATTACAGCGTCACAGAGCGTGTCAGCATGTATTAAATGAGTACAGCTTGTTTGTGACTGCCAGTGAGATAAGAAAAGAAGGATTTTAAACTAAGAAAAAAAGAGAGATTGAGAGGGAGAGAAAGAATACAAGTGTCAGTCTGACACGGGGATCTTACTACACTGATATTTGCTGTGCTTTTTCATTTTATAGTCCATTAATATTATGAAGCGGACATTGCAGAAATATGGAAGCTATGAAAAATTTGAACAGGCCACTGGAGGCAGCTTGCTGACCAAAAGTCGCATCTGGAATCATGTCAGGAAGTACATGGTGAAAGAAGGCTGTCTTGGTGAGGTAAGTCCTGCACTGGATCAGGAAAGAAACACTTATGTAGACCTTAGACATTACACAGGGATGTACCCAGGAGACCATCTGGGAGGCCTTTCCTCCATAATTACAAGAATATTCCTTACATCATACTTTTCTCATGGCTAAGCCCAGTCTAGTGTTTGAACAATCGAAACGACACAAATTCATTGTGAACGCTTCAGTCATCTCTCTGAGCCTGTTTCCTGATTCATATATGCTTGTTCTTAAATTCTCTTCTTTTGGGAGTACCCAAGAACGACACCCTTCCTTCCCTCCTTTTTTCAGCCACTTGGAGACCAGCACATTTCCATTTATTCATCAGTTCTGCCATCTGTTCTACTCTATCAAATTATTTACACCAAAGGAAAGAGTTAAGAAAAGGCCAAGAAAAATAAGCAGCAGCCCAAGAGAGTGATTTATAAGAAGCAACACAAATGAAAGTGACATAAGTGAATAAAAATGTCTGAAAGAGCTTGTTGAGTTGGTTTGAGTGCTGTTTTTTTTCCTGGCTTTAACCATCTAATTTTTTAGAGCCCTATGAAAAAAAATTATTTTCTATATTCAGAATTTTAGAAGACTAGTTTGATGAAGTTACATGAAATTGCTTGGAAAAGTCAGATGAAGTTGAATGTATAAAAAAGGGATTAATCCAAATGAAACCACCAGATGACAGAGTCAAAGACTTGGATGAGATCACTGGCAGTGAGAAAGAGAAGTCTGGAACCATGAGACAAAAATTAATTTCCCAGAAACTAGGTTTAATTGGTAATATAATATTATTAGGAGAAACTGCTAACCTCATCACACATTTTTGTGAGACTATCATGTGACACTGATAACCAGACTTTGCCTGTGTTTCTAAGAGTGGGATTAATAAACTACAGTTTAGAGCAAGCAGGAAAAATTTGTATGTTTTGTCTTTTCCTGTGCTTTTATCTCCCTCTTCATTTTCGGCTTGATTTGACTTCATGGCAGCTGGATCCTACATCCTCATCCAGCAACCCATGTCCTTCTTAATGAAGTGCTTCACTTTTTCTGAGAAAGTAGGGTTAATATATCATGCTTATGATGGTCTAAAATATGAAAATACTCTCTCCAGCTGAAGAGGTGTTAATAAAGATGTGGCAACTTTAAATTAAAATGCTTTGGAATTTACCTATTTTTCCTGCCTCTTAAGTGCAAGTTGTATGGAACTGACCATTTGCTCTTGAACTTGAAGCTGAATGCTGAGTTTTGAGTACAGGGAAGTGTTACGTTCATGCCTTTGATCCCTGGGTCCTTTTTTTTTTTTGCATACTAAAAAAGTAACCTTTCTTTAAAGTAGTTTCCCTTGTACTCTTCTGAGCGGTTTCTTTAGGCTTTACATAAAGAGGTGCTTAATCTTCAACAAAGAGTTTCACTTTTCCCTCTCAGTCACTTGTTTAAAAAGGCTTTTTGAAGTCAAATAATAAAATCTAACAATATGCATTAGTTTCCTTCTCTGCCAGTTTTTGTTTTGATTACCAGTTTTCCAAGAGAGAACAGGAAATCAAGAACTATTTTGCTGTACAGAACAAAATAATACCAGTATTTCAATATTTCAAGTCTGCATCATGTAACAGGAGAAAAATTACAAAGTAGTTCTCCCTCTTATTCAAGTGGCTTTAGAATTGCAACTGAAATGCTTTCAGACAGCTGACTATATAGATACCAGACAATTAATGTGTTCTTATCTAGTATTTTTCAGTTCTCAGTAATACTAAGATAATTCAACACATTCCAAAAACTGGAATTTTCTCTAATTTTATTGTGCATGCAATTACTCCCTGCCCTCTGAGTCTAGTCAGTGTTATCAAACTAAATTTTTCAGTCTGATGTTGGTCTATCTTCACCCTCGCTCAGCCCATAAAGTCTGAGGTTCTCTCAGTAGCACAGGTGAGTAGGATAAACTCATTCAGAAGGCTCCCTCAGGCGATTGCTGATCTAAAGACAGAGTTGTGGAGGGCAAGAGAAATTAAATAATGGAAGGGCCAGAGGAAAAAGCAGGAACAGGAGGGGGAAGAGAGCTCTTTCAGTTCTACCTGAACTCTCTCCTCTTCAGATTGTGGTCCATCTCACGGAGGACCTGCTGTCCCGAGCCTCCATGACCGTGGTGAACGGCCGCCCCACTCTCACCATCAATGTCTCCACCGCGCGAGAGCACTGGCTGGAGGGGATGCTGAGACACGAAATTGGTATGAGCATGACATCCCTGCTGCAGGAAAAGGGCAGTACTTGCATGCATCCTTACCTACTGCACACTGATGGGCCAGGCACTGGACAGGTACAGAAAGAGGGAACATCCCTATCCAAAGTATATGTGCTGGAGATGTGCCAAAGGGAAGAAGAAACCTTTTCATTACTGCAGCATGCAGTAAAAGGAATCCTAGGGTTCATGGACATTAGCATTTTAGGTCAGCTCCAGAGCAAGCTTTTGAAGTGAGCCTACCAGCTAGTCCCACTCACAGCACTGAAGTTCCCATGGCAAAAGAATCCTGGAGCAGGCAAAGAGTAATCCTTTCAGATGATGCTAGCCCAGAGGCTCTGCTCCAGGGCATATCTTTTGTGCTGTCACTGCTCAGGGACATTTTACTCATGAGAGCAATTTTTTAACTATTCTGGAGTTAAAAAAAAAAAAGGGGGGAAACAAAAATAGTGTGACTGTTCAACCTCGGCTCTAGCCATGTCATTTCACAAATCTGCTCCTGTCATGGTGCATTCCTTGCAAATGTAGGCATGCTTTAGGTATGAAGAATTTACCCAGTGATCCCTAAACTGTAAAATTGCTGTGGTTTTGCATTAGACAAGGTTGGCCCAACCCTGTGGTAAATTTCTACTAATTTTTCAGTGCATCTGTTTCAATTAAGTACATAAAGAATGGATAAACTTGGCTAGTGCCTGAATATCAGCTGAAGAATAAGCCTTGCAATTGCCTAGAACCACTGTTACTCACATTTTAAGGGACATAGCATCTTCCAAGGCCGCAGCTGTTTGATCACCTTCAAGAGGCACCATTTTTGCCCTTTAACTTTGATTTTCCTTCCTGCTGTTCCCTACAATGCCTAGCCTATGCCAGAGACAATTCAGCTTGTAAGACTTCTGAAAATTCCTTTTCACAGATTTAGAAAGTCGAGTCCTCCTGACTGTTGCATTCCTTAAGCATTTTCAGGAATTTCACTAGCAGTCAGCAGGTGAATATTTTCATGGTGTATATATCTGTATGACAAAATTCTCTGTTGTAGACAAGGCTAAAGTAATCACTTTTCCCAGTGCCCAGTCCTACCAGCTCAGAATTCTGAAATGGGTATCTCCTTATATATTTTATAATGCTTTGTTAATGATTGGATGTTTCTGTTCTGAGTGTCACTAAGTCCTTTTATTTACTTTTTTTTCAGGAACTCATTACTTCAGAGGTTTTAACAACAACAGCCAGCCTTGGTGCAACCGTAATGGACGCAGGAAACACGGGTTAAAACCAATCAACCCTACAGAAGAGGGGTTAGCGAGCATTCACAGTGTCCTGTTCCGCAAAGACCCTTTTCTTTGGAGGGCTGCCCTGCTCTACTACACCGTGTACCAGGCCAGCCAAATGTCCTTCAGTCAGCTTTTCCAGGATGTGGGGAAATTTGTCAAGGACCCCAATACTAGGTGGGATTACTGCGTACGGGCCAAGAGAGGGTGGACTGACACTTCACAACCAGGTGAGTTCCCCATTTGTGTTCTCTTGGTTTGTTCTTCAGGGAGGATTTCAGAACATGCAGAGTTCCTTAATCATGACACAGAGTAAAACTTTTGAAAAAGGAAGAAATCAGTCTCCACACTTTCTGAAATGGGGTCTCAGGAATTCTGCTGTGGCTGAAAATGCTCATGAGTGAGACCTTCAAGCTGAATCAGTAAAGGATTTTTTTTTTTTTTTTTTTTTTTTGGTGGAAGTGAAACATAAATGCAGAACTTTGAAAAAATTCATACTCACAGTTTGACCTGCTTTCTACAGACATAATGTTGCCTGTGGTTATTCACATGCCCTATCTTCTATGTTTGATTTCTTTTTCTGGCTAGTGGATTTTTTCCTTCTAGCTAGTTTTTGGAAAGTTTTTCAGAGTCAGAGATATAAATATCTAGTTTTTAAAAATAAAATTGTTCTGCTCATAATGGCTTCTGAGAACATGCTTCGACCAAACACTGATAAGAGTTCAATGTATCTCCATTCCTTTCAGGCTGTTTCAATAAGGACCAGGTGTACTTGGATGGCATCCTCCGAATCCTGAGATACAGGGAGTCCATTGATTTCCATCTTCTGACAGCCCTTGGAAAGGTGACTGAACTCATTATTCCCAAGGGTACAGTTTTATCATTTCAGAAAGCCTGCCTATAACAAGTTATGAGTCATGGTGCTTTTACTTTGAGCTAGAATTCTCTGCTCTGTACAGCACTTTCAATTACACTGTGCAAGTTGCAAGTATTTTGAGGTCCTAAAAATTTCTACCAGCTTGTCCTCATTCTTCACTTATCAGATTAAGATTTTTATGGTCATATTTCTCAGACTTTCCTCCTTAATGGGGTTCTACCTGACTTGCAGTACAACAGACTGCCTTGGCCAAACAAGAAAGGTACTAGATAAGGCAGTGGTCCTAGCAGAAAACAAAATGAACCATTTGACATTAATGCACCCCCCTCCCACCACAAAGAGTATTTAATTTCAAAGTTCTCTCACTGATGGCAGGTGTTTTTCAAAAATGAGGGGTTTTTTTTCCCCAGAATAATGGTATTTCTACATTCACAGAATGTGTATGAATTTTAGGTCCATTCTAACTGTCATGGCTTGTTTGTTCTCAAATCATCCTAAGAAGTGCAGAAATTTTGTCACACTTACTGAACCAAGTCTTGGGGTTGCTAAGCTTTCACAGTTCATTAAGCAGGGTTCATACTCACATAAACAGGGAGTCAAATTGACTTGGGCTTGAATTTAGAGCTGGTATACCAACATTTCTGCCTACTTAGCAATCAATGGGTGATAAAGGGAAGGGGCATATTATGATAGAGGGTTCTGGTCCACATTTGAGTTTTCCCTTTGCTGTCAGAAACATCCTTATTGATAAGCAAGAGTTATTTTAGGTAGCTGAACCAAGTTAGGAGTCTTTGAAAATAAAATCAGTAAGTCTGCAACTTTCTCTCTGAAATTTCCTTTTGCTTTAAGCCTGCTTAACTCCACACAGCTTCTGCCTGTTAAACCATTGAACATACAGTTCCTTTACTGCTTTATGCCTGTCTCGCTTCAGGGAGTCTGCAGGTTGTCAGGCCACTTGAAAAATACACTAAGTCATTCCTCATAAAATTACAGATTCCACTATGATTCACATTGCATGGCACCCACATTAAGGGCCTACAAGCAATTTACTTCTAGCAGTATGATAATTTATAAGTGCTTGACTTTACAACTTTTAAAATTAAGGGATCTTAAAATGTACTCTGAATGGTTTAGCTTCAGACATCTGCAGTCAAGCTGGAAATTGCTGTATCAATGTCTGCTCTCGGCATCACAGATTAGTTGAGGTCTGCAGAGATCTCTCAACAACATCTAGTCCAACTTCCATGCTTAAGCAGTGTCAGCTAGAGCAGTTTGTCCTGGACCATGTCCAGTTGGGCTTGGAATCTCTCTCCACTGATGGTGACTCTACAACCCTTCTGGGTGGCCTGTGCCAGTGTTTTTCCACCCTCATTGTACAAAAGTGTTTTTTGTTCAGATGGAATTTTACACATTTTAACTGGTGTCCACTTCCTCTTGCCCTGCCAGTGTGTGCTGGTGAGAAGAGCCTCGTTCCTGTGTTTGTACACACTGATGATTCCTGTGAGCTTGCTTTTCTCCAGGCTAAACAGTTCCAGCTCTCTCAGCCTTTCCTCACAGGAGAGGTGCTCCAGTGCCTTAGTCATCTTAGTAACCCTTCACTGGGCCCACTCCAATATCTCTGTATCTTTTCATGGAAGAGGGAAGTATGAAACTTGCACTGGGATCTAGCTTAGTGGTTTATCACCACTTTAAATGGGGGATATGGTTTTTAGGGTGGAATGGGAGGATCAGGTTGTTCCAAAGGTACCATTAAGCTTGGCTGGCACATTTTCCATCTCCTGCCTTCCTGTTGCTTCTGACATTACTAACAGTGTAGAAGAGCATGTTGTGGACACATGCAAGCTGTTCAACATACCTAGATGTGACTCAGGAAAACACTTGAAACCTGAGAAAAGGTAATTCTTAAAGGGAGCAGTTTTAAAACTTTGCAGGAAAGAATAAAATACAGGAAGCACTGCAAAATAGTCGTGTGGTAATTGCATGCAAATATTGCTGAACAGAAATAGAATGCAGATATTGAGTGCACTTGAGTATAGCATAACTACCAGAGTTTGAAAAAGGAAAAGCAGCAAAATATCATCTACTGTTGTGTTTCCCAAGAAACACATGAGCACATAATGAAGAGCATGAGTAAGCCTGTTTTAGCCTCAGTCTTTTTTATCTAGTGCAATGACTAATAATATGTGGTAAGGAAGACAGCCTGTTTCCACCATAGGATGGGTATGTTTTGATCTCCTCAGGATGTCAACTTTGGTAATTTTTTAGCCATTTTGAGGACTGGGGAAATGCATCCCATTCAAACCATATCTCAGATTATAGATACATGGTTCTTGTTTGCAGCAGTAACAGAAACCTCAGAACGTAAGTATGTGGGGGGAAGGATCCTTTTTTTTTTTTGAGGCAGGAAAAGAGGAAGAATTGAATTGCATGTGGTGCTGTGTCTCCAGACTGAGAGATGGTATGGTTTTGTAGAGCTCCTCTGTATCCACTTCTAAGTAAGTTAATTAGATGTAATGCCACGTGATCTTCAAACATCAAAATCTTAGTGACTTGAATAAACCTGGGCATGGGTGTCTGTTTGTTTTTTTAATTGGGTGCATCTTATCCTTGCAACTAGAAAAGCACACCTGTGTACACAGATGCAAATTGATTCTCTTTGTGGATTTTGTTCCAGTTATCATCTCTGAGATATGCACCTGTGTATATGGATCAGGTTTAGCAATCTGGATTACACTGTCCTGTCTTTCCAGAGAGCCCTTCCATGCCCCTTTCACATTGGTGAATCCTTCATGTGCACTTTAATCACTTCTGAGTGAAAATCATCACCTGCCAAGAGGGCAGGCTGCTTCTAGGGAAAGCAGACTGTGCAGGGCTCAGCTCCTTAGAGGAAACCTGAGGCAAAAAGGTTGGAAGGAGCAGGCTCCACTCAAGCCACCTGGCACAAACCTCCTGTGAAGAACACAGCGAGGCTGGTGGGCTTGCCAGTGCATATGCTGCTGTCTGCAGGGTGCCCAGAACACACAGCTTGGAGACAAAGTGACAACCACACAAATTTCATCACACTGGACGGCTGCCCAAGGAGTCCGGCTCTGTGCATCCGTGGCAGCTTGTGCTTAGCCAAAGCATTCATCCTTTGTGGATTATCATTCATAGCATCTTGAGCTACTGTGATTCGAAGTCCTAGCTTTTAGAATCATAAGACTTTCCATTTTCCTTAGGGAAAAAAGCTATCAGGAGCTGCAAAATGAGAGTTCAGCACCAATACCCAGAAGGCTCTGGTGCCATGAGCAAACCCAGTCTCCACTCTGCCATTGTATTGGGAAAACAAAAAGACTAAAATTGGGATGCTTAGGCATTGTTCATTCTCTAGTAATTAGTTACTAGAGGAATTTTGATTCAGCTTTGCATAAGCACATTTACTAGTGAAAATGAAACAGCACAGTTCAGGTCAGCTGGCAGCATGCATTTCCCACTGTTTCCTGTGCCATGCTTGTCCTGCCCTCCCTTTCTAGTTCCTTTCTAGTTCCTTCTTTTGCACAGTGTTTTTTTCCATTTTCATGTAAATCTTTCCGCCTTGTTGAGGAGACATTCCAGAATTCACATGTGCTCCATCCTTTCCCTCTCTATTCTTGCAGCTGCTGTAGATGATTCTCATTCACATTCCTACAAGTCTGTTTACTGATGGAATCAAAAGCCAAATCAGGAATTACGAAGGCATTTGCTAAATTTACACTTCTTTTGCATCTTCTAGTGAAGCACACAGTTGCTCATGTTTTCAAACGGTTCTCCAAGATTTTAAATTCCCCTGCTCTGAAATATTTTCTCATTTACAGGAGAGAATTTGTAGCAGCAGCAGAGAAGCAATGGGACTGTACTGCTAAATTGACGCATGTTCTTCCTTACAGATCTCATATGAGGATGTGGATCGCCTGAAAGGATTAGCTGTGATTGAGAACATGAGGGTGCCACACTTTTTGCAAGACCATGCCCGGTACATGGAACACTTGAAAAAGATCATGGAAGTCAATGAGCTGACTGACGAGGAGCTCCAGGATCTCATAAATTAACAGACCTCCATTCACTTACTGTGTGAGGATGTAGAGGATGGACTTCACAGAGCTTGCAAAAAGAGACTTCTGATGGATGGAAGAGTGGCCGGAATATGTGGAATTCAGAAAAAGCCCCTTTATGTCCTTTTGCATTGTGATTGTATACTGATTATTTTTTAAAGGGATTGTGCATTTTTGTAAAATTTGGCTTAGAAATTCCTCTGCAGTGATCTGTCAAATCATCTACACTGTTTTGTATGCTTGATACAGTGCTGTCTCTTGTAATATATTGCCTTTTCTTACCCAGGTTAAGAGGTGGAGGAAAGGAGACAGAGGAGAAATTCCCCGTTAGTTCACTTTTGTTTGCCTTATCTTTGGTCATAGCTGTCATGGTTCATAGCAAAAGAACTGCTGTAGATTATGCTGCGTTGCTGTCTGCATAACTTTCCCATTTAGTCATCATTGCAATGAAAACAGAAAGTTTAAAAACAGTGCACAGAAGCAGGTCTTTGTGCCACAGGATCAAAGTCTGTAACATTATGAAAAGTTTCAGGGTTGTTTTTTTTAGTGAGGTGATTAGTGTTTAAAAAGAGAAAAGGTAGGTAGTGCTGTTTTAATGTCTGTCAGCGGGTAGCAAAGCTTTCCCCTTCATTCCTTCAAAAAGTTACACCGTTCTACATCTTTATGTGTACAGTACATGTTTTGGGAAGCTGAATTCTGGGAAGGGCCTCCCTCCTTTGAGGACAAGCATAGCATGTCTAGGAAATTCAGCATGGAAATTCAGTGTTTTGGAAGGAGGATTGAGCAAAACTGTGATTTCATGACCTATGGTTCTAAATAAATTCAGGAACACAGGCCATGATCCAGCACAGCAGGCAACACTCACTTCTTAGTTGGGTCACTTGAGCCTGCAGAGGATCAGGATTTTTGAGCAGTACCCCCACACTACAGCAAGCTTGAGCTTACAGAGCTCGTTATAGAAACAAGATGTGACTGGGGGAGAGAAGACAACTCCCAAGTGCCCTATTCCTGTGTTCCAACAGAAGTGCTGCATCACTCTGAAGCAACTTTACCTCTGTTTTAACTGCTGGTGCTATACCCAGGACCAATGAGAGAAAGCTCCTTACAGCAAAGAGCTTTCTCTAGTCACATGATTAATAACTTCAATGATGCAAGAGGACCTACTACATAAAATACATTTCCTGATTGTGGAATATTATGGAATTGGTGAGGCAAAGTATCTAAGTAATCTGACAAAGGGTTTTGTTTTAGTAGACAGAATTTTACAAGGGCTCCTCTGGACTGGGAAGCAGATGTGATCAGAGAGGCTGGGCAGAAACTGGTGGGAGCCTTGGATAGGGCTTCTGCTCTTTCTTACCCTGCTGCTTTTGCCCCCTGGTAACAGGCCTGGCATGGGATAAGGTGAGCAGATGGAGCCAAGGTTTCCTCCACACTACATTTGCATGGACCTGAGCCACAGTATCTCTCCCCTCTTATCCTGTTCTTTAATGTAGCAAATGCAGTAAGTCTCCTACCCTGTTTTACAAGGACATTACCAGACATTACAGTAAAATGTTGAGAACACATTTTCTGATCCATAGGATAATCTGTGAGGAAAAGGTGATGTTTGGCTAAGAGGTCTGAAGGTCTATGAAGAATCCCATAAAAGCATCTGCCTTTCAGATACTATTGCAGGTTGTTTGCAGTGGCTGGCTGGCTGGCTGCTGCAAAAAAGAAAATGTGTTCAACAAGCATAAATTTACTAAATTTAGTTATTTTCAAGGCAGGGACTGAGAACTGCTTGCAGCAGCCTTAATTTTGTGTTGTCAGTATTCTTCAGGAGCTGAATGCCTATCAGCCTCTGTATGCTGTTTTCTCTCCTCCTTCAGGCTGTCTAGTTTGATCACTGGTGGCTTTGCCTGCCCAGCTTTGTTTTAGAGCTGTGCAGAGCAGACACGGTGTTGCAGCAGCCTGACAGGAACCATTTGCAGTCAGTCACACACACGTGCTCCAGGTTTTGGCTCCTTTGCCAGAAACAGCAAGAAAGCCACATGAGACTGAAGTCAAGCCAAGGATTACAGTCAAAAGCTGTCTTTGGAATAAACTGGGCAGAGATCATCTGATCATCTGATCTGTGGATCATTTACACTGTGGAAAAATCTGGCTCACTTTGCTGACCCTGAGGTATGCGAAAGGGACAGTCCTTTAAGAAAGAATCAATTCTAAACCGATTTTACTCTGACAGGAGAGATCCCTGCCTTTCTCCCATGACTTCTACATAAGCAAGGGGATTTTCCACCTCCCACAGCAGTAGCATTTTATAATCTAAAGGCATGTGAATAATGTGTGCTCAAAACCAGGAGGCTGTGCTAGTCACACTTCTGCCACAAAATGCCATGCCTGCAGGCCTGACTCTTCTACCACTCTGTAGCCCTAAACATTTCTACAGGCCTTTTTGCTTTACTTGAAGACCTGCATCACCTTTTTTGCAAAGCAGTAGGTGCCATTAAACTTCCATTCTTCATTATTCTTGAAACAGATTTGCCTGGTGCAAAGTTTGGAGTCTGGAAGTGGTCAGTATCCATATGTAGCAATAGGCGAAGGTGTCAGCTTCTGTTTTTGGCATCAGACTTGTCATTCCTCCTTTGTAAAAGTGTTTCAAATTTTGAAGTGTAGCTTTTGTAAATTTTCCTGAATTTTTGTTTTTCACTGTGAAGAGGCTGGTTACTGAGTTATGACACTGAAGTTCTGTGATAGAGTGTGTGGACAGCAGTGGTGAGCAGCAGTGAACTCGTGTCACTGCAGATTCATGGTGTCAGTGATGTGTTGGCAGCTTTTCCTGGCTGCCTGGCTTGGTTGCTTTGCTGTATATCTGTGTCTTGCTATGTTATTCCTATACAGAAACCTGGTCAGCTTTGGAAAAGCTTCCCCGTTTCACCAGACCAATTTTGAAAGGCATTTTATACAACTTTTACAAATAAAGACAAAATAATGACAGAGGTGAGAGTACTAAGTGTTACATCATATCGTGTGAGGGGTTTACTCTCTCCAATGGCCTTGGCTCTACAGCAACTTGGACACCCTATGTTGTGTGTGGAAGAGGTGCCTTTCTGACTCTGTTTCAAAAACATCACTTAGGGTTGGAATCACAAAGGGTCTGTTAAGTCTTACACTCTTGTAAGGATCTCCTTGCTCAGTCAGATGACTTGGCTGCTCATGAGGAAATTATCCTTCCATTTCCTAGGATATGGTCTAAAGCAGCGTTAGAGCCTCTTTGCTGCAATGCAATTCTCAGCACCATTCATGTGGGAAATGGCAACTCCAAATGTTCCACTTTAACACTTTGATCCACCCCTCAAAGGCCCCCCTCCCCTGCTGCTTCATTCCAGTGCTCCCCATGCCCTCTCACATTATAAAATTGCCTACTTATCTCCAGGGAGTCCCATCATGTCCTTATGGCTCAGCTCCCTCATGTGTAAGTAAGGATAACATTCAAGGGTTGTGAGTTCTTTTTAATAGAAATATTTTAAAAGTCAATTGCTAGTTTGCCTTGCAAGTCTGCTAAATATCACACCATATTCCCTTTCCCCTGCTAGAAACTTTGGAAAACACATCCATTCCCTTCAGAGGCTCCCAAACCACCACTGATCTCCCTTGCCCTGTGCATCCCAGATACCCCTTCTTCAGCATTTGGCAGGGTGAAACACTCACCCATCACTGGGCAGGTGTATTTCAGTGCTGAATAAATCTCACATTTGTTACAGGTGATCTGCAAGACCAATGCAGCTCTGGAAGTTTTTTTGCAGCACTCAAGTGCCTGGCTTATGAAGCTGGGTGCCCTGCCATCAGTTTGAGAAACAACTTAAATACCAAGATTCTCTGAAAGGAGGGAAAGATGGAAATCTTTTTTTCTGGAAACCGGGATGGAAATCTGGCAAACCATGAGTCAGAGTGGAAATTGAGAGAGACCTTGTCTAAACCAAGAGAAAGGCAAAAGGAAACAGCTGGAATAATTCTTTTGTTTGGGTTTTTTCTGTTTATTTATTTCCTTGGTCTGTTCAATTTGGTTTTTTAAAGGAATAGTCATTTAAAAGTGTCTCAATACTTTTCATAAGATATTAACACAAAATTAATTTAGGATTTTTTTTTCAGAATGCGGTTTAAAATGAGTTTGTCTTTAAGATACAGAAGAGAGACTCTGTTTTGGCTTTGTGGAACATTTACAGACTTCTCACAGTCTATATTAGATTAAATCCAGAAAATTTGGATACTGAATTTTAAATCCACTCACTTAAATTGATTCCATTGTAGAAAGATGTCATCAGGATTACCTTTCAATGCATAGCTTTACCCTTCCCATTATAGTTGTCCAAATTAATTTTTTATGCTGCTGCTGAAATATTTTGTATCTTCTCCAATCACACAGTGCCTCTGAGACACTTTAAATATCTTTTTATGAGGTGTCTATGGACAAGCAGGGTGAAGTACAGCATTTTCTCAGCTCTTTAGAAGAAGGAAGTGAAGAAACTGAGGCTGAAGTTGGAACTGCACTGGCCACAGTATGAAGAAGGAAACAGCAGGGGTAGAGAGCCCACGGATAAGGATCTCATGAGTGAACAGGGTCAGGTTGTACAGACATAGTTTTGAAAATAAAAGATTCCTGAAAAAAATTCCTAAAAAAGTTGGTGGCTGGAGAAATGCAGATGGTGGCACAGGAGGGGCTGGCATGAAGCCACGGTACTCCTGCCATCCCCCAGGGTCAGAGTGGGATGGACACCTCCCTGCAGGGACATTCTTCAATTCTGCAATTCCACTGCACAGCTACTCCAGAGCTGGGCCCGTGTTCAGGCCTTGTCCCAGCAGTGCCCTGAAAATGACACTTGGAGGGTCTCACATTTATACTTTAGAGCCCATTTTCCATCCTGTGGCACATTCCAAGCAAGAGACCTGTCAGGCTGTTTTCTCCAGCTTGCTAGCTTATTTGTCTTGTTTGACTTTTGTCCTGGTCTCTAGCACTCATCCATGATGGATGCTTTTTTTTTTTTTTTTTTTTTTTTTTTTTCATTTTTTTTTTCCCTAGTTCTTCACATTCCTTTTTACCTAAGGAATATATTCACTACCATATCATGCCTCTCTGAACCTAAAAAGTAAATTCACTCCCACTCCCAAAAAATCCACAGGTGATCTGTAAGTCAACCTCTTCTTCCTCTTCTCCTGGCAGTATTTTAAAGCTAAGCTCCCCTGTACTTGTGATCTTCCTATATAGTTTTCAGCCAAGAGGCTTTTCTAGGCATGGGCAAGATACATCACCAGACACACAGGACCATGTGGGGACACCTCCAGTGGCGATTCACTCCTCCATCTGTTACCTCATCTCTGTCCTTCCCCATTCCCCAGTCTCTCTAGCCCACACTCCTCCAGCTCCCAGCAGCCTTGGTCAGTAAAAGGAACAACAGCTGTACAGCTGAAGGAGTCAAGATTCCCCCAAAGGAGGGTTGTGCAAGGGTACTGAGGTGCCCAGCCAGGCAGTGACCTTTGAGTGGAGCCTGCTGAGAACTTCAGGCAGTAAGAATTGGGGGAGGTAAAGTGACCACTCAGCTGCACGGCAGCCTCTCTTGTCTATTGACAATGGAGTAAGGAGGTCTCAAGGAAGAGCTTCCCTGAAGGCCACTCCCTAAAATCTGGTGGGAAAGTACTCTGAGACCCTGGTGCTCCTTGTGTTTTCACATAAAGTTTGAGCAATATTGCAGTTCAGGTCTGTGCACATTCCATTCTTTTCCCTTTTAAATGAGGCCTTTCACACAGCTGATGATGAGAAATTTGGACATCCCTCAGGCTGGGAACATCTCATTGTCCAGGGTCATGACATGGCCAGAAGGATGGGTTACCCAGCAACATATTTCTTAAGTGTATACCTAACCCGTCGGTACTTTAGAATAAATCCTTTTAGCTACTTTGATTTTACAAAGGAGCTTTTTAACCTACAGATATGGAAGTTAAAATTATTTAAGGCTTAAAAACCTAATGAACAGGTAAGCAAACAAGGGTGCTGTCTGCAATTGTGTTCCTGTCCTGCTCTGTGGAATGTGGGATGCAACCCAGAACTGCTGAATGGTGACAGTGAGAGCTGTGCAGTCTGCTGGCATGGCCCTCCAGTCGTCCTGAGAGAGCCAGCTCACAGAAACCTGCTGCTGCATCTCTTCTGGGGATGAAAAAAGCTGCTGCAGGGTGTTTCCCACATAAGCCCTGATTCACAGTCAGTGTGACTCCTTGCATGGGGAGGAACTTTGCATTTTGCTTAGGAGAAACAAAGACCATAAACCTCCTATAAAGATTTTCCCATCTAGAAACTCCATATAAAAGTGTTGAAGTCGGCAGCCAGGAAATGCCTGCATGCCTTTGCCTTGCTTCCTGCAGCTAAGGGAAAGCTCATAACCTAAACATGGGACATTTCCAGCTAATTTCTGAGTGCTTAAATTTATGACCTGATGTGCTCCCAGTGAACAGCAGCTGCTGACCCAGGAGCTCTGCTTTCCATCACATCTGGCTCCTGCCTGTGGCCAGTATTTTCCATCAAGACACCAGGTTTAAAACCAAAAATAAACTCGATGTCAGAAGGCAGCATTTAGATGTCTAGGAAAACCTGGAAGTCCCCTGGACTGAGCCTTTTCTGTCATTTTCTAGGAACACTGAGCACTGAGTCCCCTTAGGGCTTAAGAGTGTTACGACCAAGGCTGATTAGCTTGCACAGTCAAGCCTCCTCTCCTGCGTGCTACATCAGGATTTATCAACCTACTGCTGCCACATCCTGGTTCTTGGGAGTTCATCTCCAGGACAGTTGTCTCCTTGTGTTTTATCCTCAGAGGTTTTTTAGCAACTCTCCAGACCCTTCTATATAATACCTCCTTTTTTAGATGGCTTGCAACACTGTGGCAAAGTGCAACAATACGGCAAAGCCAAGTGACCAAATGGACATTTGCCAAGTTATTTTAAAAAGCCCACACAGGACAAAGCAGAGGCTTTCCCATGAAGCAAATGGGTCAGAGCAAATAGGAAAGGAGAAAAATTTGGCTGAGAATAATTGAAAAGCTTTCATTGTGAGGTGCAAAGAGGCCAAATAATGCTAGATATGGCCCCCTTAGCCTTGGTGAGCTGGGTGCTGCTTTAAGCTTTTTTTTCCAGAAGACTCTAAAAGGCAGAAACTCAAATGTGTCCTTCCAAGAGCTGCCTCTCCTGCCAGAAGGAGTGAGTTCCCTGCAGAAGCCACCACTGTGTGGTCTGACCAACCACAGCCACTGCAGGGACCACAGGCTGTGCATCAGCTGTCACCATGTCCCCTGGCCAGTGAGGTCTGATGCTGGCACATGTCAGCAGGAGACAGGAGGCAGGATTTTGTGGTAAGGAAGTGGCCAAAGCTCCATGTGCAGTGGGCAGGGAAGAGTTTCACCAACCTTCACTGTGCACAGATGAGATAAATGGCTTTACAAAAAAAAATAAGCCTGGACCAAATCAGTCTGTAGCCTAATTGGTGACATTACTAATGAAGCAGGACCCTGCCTTGCAAAATTTGGGCTCCTGAGGGGTCCCCAAGATGTGTAAGGTGTATCCACCTTTCTGTAAGAATGGCCCACTGCTTCTGTACCCCCTCCTTAGTTGCTGCCTTCTGTGGTACTGTCTGGGCATTGAAGCCACAGCCAGCTGGGCCAGCAGAGCTTCCACTAGGAGCATCCTGAAATAAAATTGTTACTTTAGGTTTGCTCCCACAGGGGAAGGAGGAACACAGCCACCACTTCAGCTTCTGAACAACTATAGCACAACATGTTCTTGGGAACTCCAAAATCTATCAGACTCCCAACCACTTCATCCTCCTCCAGGGTTGTCAGAAAAAAGCAAACAAAGCAAGTTTTTAAAACCAGTGAGACCACAGTGAGGCACTGCTGATTGCCAGCATGAAGTAACCAGGCACATACCTCATACAGATGCTCCATGCAAGACAGAATTCCACCTGTAGGTATCTAATTCCTTCATCATCCTCCCATCTTATCCCAAGACATTTTTTCATCCACCGAGTAATCACCTTTCCAAAGCTCTCCACTGAGCTGAGGAATCTCTGGGCTACACACCAGCCTCATTAACTTTCCCTCCAACTCACACATGGATTATGAAGGGAGCTCAGATCATTTCCCACACCAGCAGCCCCTGTTAACTCATGAGCCAAAGCAAAGGCCCCTGCAGCACCTGTGAGCACTATCACCTGCTCAGGAGGCTGGAGTGCTTCTCTAGGCTTTGGTGCCTCTGCTCTTATTTATACCCGCAGTAGAATAAATGGAATCTGGCCTTTCCAAGTTTTATTTCTAGAGCTATAAAATAATTTTAGCCTCCAAAGATATTTATAGCAGGGAAACACTAGCTGGTAAAAGAGAGTGAGTGTGTTCCTGGGAATTTTACTGCCTCTCACCTCATGTAATATTCATTTGACTAAGGCAACTCTATTGCATCTTCCCCTATATTTTGCAGTTATCCAGTGAAAGTTTCTTGGGGAATCTGCTGCTGCTCAAGTTAAAAGAGGGCAAGAAAAATTGTGCCTGATTGAAAAGGACAAAGCTGCACCAAGGATCGAGATTGAAAGCTGGAGCCAAGATCTTTTGCTAGTTTGTTTAATGACCAGAGATAGGTGCCTGCAGCTCTCATTTTCAGCAAGGAATGTTGAGCAACTAAAGGTACATTTTTGGTCTGATGCTCTGAGTTCTTAGTCATTCACTTAACCTCTTGAAACATCCTTGAAATCTCCCTCAGTCTGAGAGTCACCCCCAGGCTATGCCACCTTTTGCTTGGCTTAGTTTTGCATACAGACAGAAAAGCTGTTCAACTGCGTGTGTTTGCATGGGAATTTATTTAGTTGTTGAGAAATTAGTTATTATTGAGTCGTTAGAAATGAGGTGATATCTCAGAAAGTAAAAGTAATAAAAATACTGCAAGAATGTGAAAATATTTTGCTCTAAACCCCTTTAGTTATGACATCTCCTTTGGTGTGGCACTGCTGTCAAGAGTAGTGAGCCATGTCAGAGAATCTTTTCCTCTCAGAAACAAAATGTGTGGTCACCTGCAGCCCGGAGCAGGAGGCACTAGGTTGGTGGGAGCTCAGTGCCTTTCACACTCAACCTATTTCTTTTGCAGATGATGAAGTCCTGATATGTTTCCCTTCTAGGCCACTGGTTATTAATTGCTGCTTGAAAAATCTCATGTAGGTGGCAAATTCAGTGTTCCGTTCCTGGTGCTGCTGTGGCAGGGCACTCACTGAAGTACCCCCAAACAGGACATGCACAGAGCCCAAAACTCCCTGGAAGCAGCCCCCATCCCTGCCATGATAGCCACTGCTGTATTTGGACCTCCTGTTGTGGTGAGTGAACCAGCTCAGGAAAAGGATGCATAACTGCCTGGTCTGCCAGAGAAAGAAACAGAAACCCCCTAAAAAGTCATCTGTGCATCACGTGGGCCAGCCCCTGTAGAGATCACATGAATATGGGCTCATCTACTGACCTCCAGGATGCATGGCCTGTTTCTCCCTGATGCAGAACACCGACTCCTAGATGAAGACCCACGGCTACATCTCACTGATGCCAGCTGCAGCACCAGAGGAGGAACGCTTTTCCTGTGAGATCCCCAACAGGGAGCAAGGCAAAGGGCACTGGAGAAGTGGACCTGGCTATGCAGAGGGACAAGTTGGTGCTTTCCCAAATTGGTGCTCCTGGAAACTATTGTGCAGGAAGAAAACCCAACACTGAATGTTGCACCAAACAAAAAGACAAAGTCAAGCTCCAAGCAGCTATTCTGGGGCAAAATGACCCTGCCAGGAGCATTATGAAGGAGGAAAGAAAGGATGAGGGATGACTGCATGGGGCTGCAGAGGAATGGTGTCTCTCCAGGCTGAGGCAGAGGGACCACTCAGGTCTCACTGCAGGTCACACGGGGACCAGCTCCAGCAGCTTTTGCAAGTCTTGAATGGCATTTGAGGCTTGCCAAGAATGTCCACCATGTCTCTCTTTTTGGGCCCTCTCTTATTACCTCAATTTACAAAGAGCCAAAGGAAAATAACCATCACTTCCCTCTCCCCCTCCCAGCAAAACCCTGCTCAGCTGCATTTTAGCAAAAGAGCTCTTCCAGTATTAAAAGTACACTTTATTTTCTGTACAATTCTCATCCAAATCTCCAGGCATGGAAATATTCACTGTGTCCCCAGAAAAAGTTGCAGATTGTTCTGCTGCCATGAGACTCCGTCCAGAATTGTCCAGGAGGGGCACAAAGCCAAGACGACCAAAATCAAGTGCTGATGCTTTCTAGGTGCAGGGAGGAGAGCGGGAAGGAGAGGGAGGGGAAGGCAGTCCTGCTCTGCCATGGAGTCATGAGTGACCAGAACCTTCCCTGGGTGGCAGAAGAGGCACCCTCAAGCTCACGTCATCGTTCGTGCTTAGTGTGGGAGTCGTTGCGTTCAACCGTCACCCCGTTCCCATTCCGCGTCACCTCCTTCCTGTTCCAGTCCTTTTCCAGGTAAAATTCAGCGAGCACGGGGCAGTGCTCTGAAGCCACCCCACCCCAGGACCAGTTATCGGGGATCCATGGGTTTGTAAGTCCTTCTCGCACGACAGCCCAGTGGCCTGCATCAAAGAGAATCACAGGGAAAAGGTTAAGGGATACTGCCCAAACCGGGCGTGCCAGGCTGACCTAACTAAAGGTTACACAGCTTCACTCAAGCAGCTCTACCTGTGAAAACCTTTTTCAAGCTCCGACTGATCCAGATGTTATCCAGCGACTTGGATCCCTGTGGGTTCTTTGTGCTAATGTTGGTGAAGGTGTTGGAAGGGACCAGGTGGTGAAACTTCTCCTTCCTCAGGATGTCATGGTCACTGCTGTCTGGGGCCTGGTTAAAATCTCCAAGGATTATTACATCTTTTTCTCCTGGAAAACAGCAAAACAGAAAAGAATGGGAGAAATGGACTTCCATCACTCAAGTACAAGAGGATTAATGGAAAGGAGAAAAGTACATAATACTGAATTAACAAAGTGATTGTACTCCAAACTCCTGAAAGAAATGCTGTTTAAAGCTTTTTTCACTGACTATTTACTCATGGCCATTCTACTCATGACAATAAAACCAGCCCATATACATTTGATGCTTGTTTTTAAATATCATCTCATAGATGATATAGAGTCATAGAATTATAGAAAATGCTGAGTTGGAAGGGACTCATAAGGGTCATCGAGTCCAAGTCCTGGTCCTGTGCAGGACATCACAAGAGTCACATGATGTGCTTGAGAGCATTGTCCAACATTTCTTAAACTCAGGCTTTGTGCTGTGATCACTTCTCTGGGGATCCTGTCCCCAGCCACTCTCTGCGTGAGGAACTTCTTCCTAAAACCCAATCTAAACCTCCTCTGAACTTGGCTTCAGGTCATTCCCTCAGGTCCTGTCACTGGGGACAAAAATGAAGAGATCAGTACCCACCCCTCCTCTTCTCCAGGCTGAACAGAACAAGTGACCTCCGCCATTCCTCATACACCTTCCCCTCAAGGCCCTTCACCACCCTCTTGGCCCTCCTCTGGACAATCCCTAACAGATTTTTTTTTTTTTAATATTGTGTCACCCAAAACTGCTCCCAACAGTCAAGGTGAGGCTGCCCCAGAGCAGAGCAGGACAATCCTCTCCATTGCCTGGCTGTCAATGTTGTCCCTGAGGCACCCCAGGACAGGGTTGGCCCTCCTGGCTGCCAGGGCACTGCTGGCTCATGTTCAACTTGTCACTGACCAGGATCTCAGGGCCCTTTCCACAGCTCTGCTCTCCAGCTCCTCATTCCCCAGTCTGTGCATACTACCAGGGTTGTCCCGTCCCAGGAGCAGAATCCAGCACTCACCCCTGTTAAACTTCATATGGCTGGGGATTTTCCATCTTTCTAATTTGTTGAAGTCTCTCTGCAGGATCTGTCTTCCCTCAAGGGAGTTGACAGCTCATCACAATTTAGTGTTGTTTTCAAACTCAGTATTCCTTCAAGTCCCATGTCCATTAGTGAAGATGTTGAAGAGAACTGAACCAAGGATGGAGCCCTGTGGAACCCCCCTAGTGACTGGATGCCAGCCTGATGTCACCACATTCACTGTAATTTTTTGTGCCTGATCTGTGACCTGGTTGCTCACCCATCATGTAACATGATTATCCAGCTGTGTGCTGGATGTTTTGTCCAGAAGGATACTGGGAGAGACACTACCAAGAGCTTCACTGAATCCCATGTATTGGTGTCTTTTCCTTGCTACTTGTTAGTGACAAATTCAAAGACAAGCAGTTTTACTCTCAGAGGTTTTTAAAAATCTGTGCCTTTGTAATATTTTGTTTGTTTGTTTTTCTGCAGGAAGCATCTACTGGCTTTAACTTATGTGGACATTTTTATAAATAGATTTTCTTTAAGAGTCAAGGACACTTTTGTGAGGAACCCAGGAAGATGAAGCCTTATGTATATACCACAGTGTCAAAAGTGCAGTGCTCATTCTAACCTCTGCATTAAAAAATTCCCAAGGAATAGGACTGAGGAGCAGTCTGCAAGCCTGAGGGCAGACAGTGAGTGGAGAAACCACACAGACACTCCCTGACTCCAGCAACTTTCTCTTGCCTGGCTGACTGAAGGGATACTGATCAGCTTGGAACAAAAAATTACTTCAGTTACGTTTTGTTTCCAACCCTAATGAGGGAGAATAGAAACTCCAGACCCTAATCTCAATCCACAATGTGTGCTCTCCTAGCTCCACAGATGTGGATGCAGACATCCCACCTGTGCCCTGGGATAAGAGGACAAACCACATGCCTCCATGCCCATCTCAAACCACTGCCAGAAATGTCTGAGAAGACAACTGAAGAATTGTAACAGCTGACCAGAGATGCTTCCATGTCACTGCTTGCCACTGGAGAAGGATGCTGAAGGAGGCACAAATGCACAAAAAAAATTATCCCAAAGCTGACTTTAGAGAAGAGATCTATGAAGAGCCTATAAGCTTTTCCTTTCCTGGTACTGAAGTGTGAGAGGTGATGGGGTGGACAGACGTTCCTCTACCATACCCAGGGCCCTGGGTAAATCTCCTCATATTTTCCTGTTTCTGTAGAAGTTGCTATCCAGGAGAGGGAGCACAAGCTCAACAAAAATCTACTCCACGCCTGTCTTGCAGTGCAGGAAAGATGAATTGGGAAAGGGCATGAGAGCAATCGAGGCTGAGGGCATATGACTTACAAATACTTCAAAGCAGGGTGCTTGCTAAGATGCAGAGGGGCAATGAATAGTTAGTGAAATTATTTGTGGTTTCTCTACCCTTTATAAGTCACAAATCATATTGTAAATAACATGAAGTTTAAATATTATTCTATAAAGCATTCATGATGACAGTCTTCCCATCTTTGAGGGGAAAAAAAAAAACCCACCTGAATCTGAACCTGAGTTATTTTAAGCTCCATTAGAACCCAAAAGAAAAATCAGTCCTTGTCTAATGGGATGATCATGCCTGCTGTGAGTTGGTGGTTGTGTATGCATCTCATGACAAAGATCTCTTGCTTGGCAGGACCAGGAAGCCTGAAATGTAACTTTGGTCCTTCAGAGCTAACACTTGCTCAGTGGCTCTCAGGCAGCACTTGGCTCCTTCCATGCTTTCATCTCCACCCTATAAGGGAAAAGGCCATTACAGAAACCTCTGGAGTATATCCTTGGTGTTTAAAAATGACAGACAGGCCAGGATCTTAACAGCAGTACCTTGATTAAGCACAAAATCTATTTTATTCTATCCTAAACTACTCATGCTTCTTTTAGCAAATCTTCAAGACTACCTCCCTGACATGAAAATCTATGAAAAAACCCCCATCATACTTACAAGTGAAAATTTTAACTGACTGAAAATTTTAACTTTTCCATTCTGGAGGGGTTACAAAGGTTAGCAGAGAATAAAAGACCCATCACTTGGATGCATGCTTGGAAGGTGGTAAGCAGTCAACCTGCAGCTGACTGCCCAGGGAGGGAATCACTATATTCTCCACCCATTTAAACTTTTCCTTCAAGAATAACTAAGCATAAAATCGTAACAAAGCATAAAGTTGACAGACAGAATAGGCTGGATCATGTTAAAGAAGCTGCAACCTAATTTGCCATTGGGGAGAGAAAGGAGTGCTTTTGGTTCTTCTCTGGCAGGAACTTCTGGGGCTCCTCAGACTGCAAAAGAGTGGGAAATACATCAGGGAGTCCTGTGCTAAGCAAGGAAGAGCAAGCAACCAGTTTTCTAGACAACCACCAACTTAATTTCCCCTTGTCCTGGCTCACTCTTAGCCCTGCTCCTACCTCTGCCAGATCCTGCAACATCATGCAAGCCAGCACTGCAGTTCCATGTGTTGTCTGCCTCCCAGGACCTGACAGACATCCAGCCATGAGAGGGAAGGAAGCGAACCCGCCTGGATCCTTCCGATAGCATGACTCTGTCTAACTGGACATTCCTGGGTCTCTCAGCAGAGGCAGGGAGCTGAGCTTACCACAGCAGCTGCAGCTCTCATGGGTCTCATGGATGAGCCCCAATGGCTCTCAGCCAAACTTAGCAAAAGTTCTGGAAGAAATCGTGCCCTTGCTCACAGTGAGGGATAACTGATCAAAAACTGCAATCATGATGCCCACAGTCACAATCAGATGGAGAGCAAAACAGAAAATTAAGACAATGTTAGTGGTGCTGTACTGTGATTTTACTCTTTTGCAGGAAATGAGTTTAAGATTGGTGGGGCTTGATTCTGCTCCTAAGGAGGCAGAGGCTCCTTGGACAATGCAATCTGGTCCTTCTCCTCCTCCAACAGACAGAGCAGCAGGAGCTCTCTTAACAACCAATCCTCTGCTGCAAAGGTCCCTGACACAGACTGTACTGTTCACAAGGACCCAGAGCCTCCATCTGTTGGGACGTAGTGGCATAAAGCCCACAGCAGCCAAGCTCGTGTCCTATTCACGACCTCTCAGCAGTGCTCACACGCATATTCACACCCTCTGCGCCTGAAGCAACCACACCCTTGTCAATGGAGAACTCCTCAGGTGAAAAAAGTCTGGTCTGTTTGCAAATGCATCTTCAAATTCACTGAAGCACCGGCAAATTTTGGCAGTGCCTGCAGGTGGCTCTTGGCCAGCAAAGCAAAGCAGAACCTTAACTCAGCCCTCTGCTGCAGTGGCTGAGCTCTGATGTGCCAAGGCAATCAGCTGAGGGACTGACAGTGCCTGCAGAAGGTCTGCAGTGTTGAAATCTGCCTCTCTGCAGGAACTGGGAAACCCTCCTTTGCTTCACAGCAGGCCAAGGGGACATCTGTAGGACACACTCCCTGATTTTACCATGCCCTAGATGATTTCTCTCATGAATTAAACGGACTCTTAAATGCTCAAATCCTTCCTGGACAGAGTGACACATATATGATGAGAAGGATGTGACGTTACATTGGCTGCTAAGAAGACTTCTCAGAAGTCTTGTAAGCCCAGTGCCTGATGCATGGCCAAGCCACGTGGGAGAAGGTATCACAGAATCGCAGAATGGCTTGTGTTGGAAGGGACCTTTCAGGAACATCCAGTCTGAACCCCCTGCCATGGGCAGGGACACCTCCCACTAGACCAGGTCACTCAAAGCCCCATCCAACTTGGCATTGAATACTGCAAAAGAGGAGCATCCACAATTGCTCTGGGCAACTTGTACCAGTGCTTCACTGCCCTCACAATAAAGAATTTCTTCCTAACATCTAATCTAAACCTACCCTCTTTCAGTTTAAGGCCATTCCCCCTTGTTCCATCACTACATGTCCTTCAGCTCTCTCATAGGTCCCTTTCAGGTATGGAAGACTGCTGTAAGATATTCCCTAAGTCTTCTCTTCTTCAGACTGAACAACCCCAGATACCTCCAGACTCTCTTCAACACGAGAGGTGTTCTAGCCTTCTTGACTGATCATCATCACAGCCCTTCTGTGGACTTACTCTAACAGGTCCATGTCCTTCCTATGTTGTGAATCCCAGAGCTGGATGCAGCCTTCCAGGTGGGGTCACATGGGAGCAGATTAGAGAGATAGAATCCCCTCCCTCGCCCTGCTGGCCATGCTGCTTTTGATGCAGCCCAGAATGAGGCTTTCTGGGCTGCAAGTTCTCATGGTTGGGTCATTTCCAGATTCTCATCCACCAGCAGTTGCAAGTTCTTCTCCTCAGGACTCTCTCAATCCACCCAGCACCCTGGCCCCTGGGTCCAGCCACTACCAGGAAATCCAGAATAACATCTGTGTGCTGCCCACAGTCACCACACTGAAGACAAACTGGTGGAGTTCTTGAAAGAAGACAGAAGAGCTGCTGCAAAGAGTTAGCTATGAGCTGCCAACAACCACTGCATCTCTCCAGTACTGATGAAAGGAAAAAAGAGCAGGAAAAAGGAACCAGCAGTCTAATGGGAGAAATATGGCGATACTATGCCCCATGTTAAGAGAAGCTGTGGATAGTAAACAATGTTCCTCAAATGCCCACATGCCTCTTTGTAAGAATAATAGATAATAGGACAGGCATCTGCTAGCAAAATGGGAACAGAAACTCAAATTTACTCCAGTTACCACAGACAAATCAGTTCTTACTGCCCATATTTTTTGGGCTAATTTGGAAGAAATTGAAGGATGGTGGTAATTTTAAGCATAAAATTCATTCTGGCAGGGTAATTAAGTACTTCAAAGTCACATGTGTGCACTACCATTTCCTTAGGAGACCACACCTGCATCCCACAAGTTTGGAGGAATGTGAATTTCTTCTCTTGTGAAAGACTAAGCCAAGAACAAGCATCCAGTAACGTGCCTGCCATATGAAAATTAAAACATGAAAAAAGAATGCCAATAGTCTAAATTTAGATGCAGTGGAAGTGCAGCTCAGTTGACTTCAGAAGAGCTACACATTTATCCCATGTTTCAGTTCAGCCTTTGGGAATTAAACAAATGATCCTTTTGTTTACTTTCATCCTTTCCAATTTTAAAGTACATGGACAAATACTTAAATCAGTAGCACTTAAAATAGCTCTGACTGGCTTCTGCAACTCAAAAGGAACAACAATAGAACATGCAGAAAAACTGCAAATACCTCTTGAGTTATACAAGAGGGATATTAACGCTTCCAAGTGAACAACCTTGCTGAGCTGGGCCAAGTGGAAAATCATCACATGAACAACCTTGCAACCCTTTCACATCTTTCTTAAGCAGTAAAAAAGGGGCTAGACTTTTTCTGTTCCTATTATAAGATCAGCAACATTTAGAATCTAAACTGCTTTGTTGTGCTTCGCAGGAAGTTAAACATAATTTGCAAGCTTCAAAGTAAAAAGCAAATTCACAGAAATGAAGTAAAGAAATTCACCTGCCTATTTCATTGCTCAAGCTCAGGTCTAAATTCTGGTGTCAATTCATCCTGGTGTAAAGCTAGAGCAACTTATTTGAAATCAACAAAATTGTTCTGCATATTATATCCAGGTATCAAAGCAGGATTTGGTTTCTTTTCTCATTTCTCTGCGAATTTGCATTGGATTTTCCAAAGAGCTTTAATTATCCAAAAATTAAATATATAGAACCTAATTCTCTGGGAAGAAAAAAAAAATATTAAGCTTTGCTCTGATATCAGGTGGGTGTCATTTCCACAAAGCACTTAAAATAGGGTCTCAACTTTAGTGACTTTTCCTTCCTCAGCAGAACTTGCTGCTACAGTACAATAAAAAACAGAAGGAACTTGATTTGAAAAAATGGTGTCAAAGCCAGTAGGATCTCCTGTGCTGTTTGTGTTAATTAGGAAAGACTGTAAGAAAATGAGCAAGGGAAAAGCACATTTGTCACTCTATATATCACACAAATATGGGTAAAGACAATTGTCAGGCTGATAACGGTATTTCTGAAATGCTCATTGAGACAAGGTTTACTCTTTTAAAAATTTCTTTGAATTAGATAGTGTGCACTTGACAGCTGGCAGGAAAACCCCTGCCTTACCTTTCAGAGTCTCCTGCAAACTCTGTGCACAGGCTGCCAGTTTGTGGCTGTCGTGGTTCTTCCCGGTGTTGTCTCCTGCAGAGGGTGGCAAGGCCAGGTGAAGGTTAACCACGGTCAGATCGTTCATTCCAACCTAGGGGGCAAGGAGGAGGAATCAATGCCGTGAACATGAGGAATGGAAGGTCACAACACAAAACCACGTGCCAGTTCCCAGTACTTTCAGTTGTAGATCTGGAGCAGTAGGACTCACAGTGTCGTATTGTGGTGTGTCTGGTGTGTCTCAGTGTGGGGAGGAAGAGAAGGGAGGTATTTGCATTTTGCAGCTTTGTTCGAAATAACCTCATGCCCTCTCAGTTCTGGGGAAACTGGTTTGCATTAGCAAACATCTTCCTTTCACCACAGTTGCAGAAAGAAGTCAGCTGCTTATGAAAATCAGTTTATGCAAAACCAGCTGTTAATAAGCTACAAACAAAGTCATGGTCATTACAGGGGCTAATTACCTCTGTCTTGTGATTAGCCCCGGCTTGTCACAGAGACTAACCAAGAAAATGTACCTTGAAAGATCTGTTGGCTCCCTGCAATCTCCTGTTCATTTGGACCTATTTGTATGATCAGTTAATCAGTAATAGTTTATTTATTAATATTTATTCAATTAAAGCTTCTATCAAAGCATTATCAGAGATGTCAAATTCCCTAAACTGGACCCTTTCATTACAGCCTAAGTGGAGATGGTCTCTCTCTGGTCATATGTTTGCTCCAGCATATACCCAAGAATATGGTTCCAAAAGTGATGGTGTTCTTTTAGAAAGGTTTGGCCCTAGTGAAAAAGCTTTAAAATGGAAACTCTAAAGTGTGACAGCAACATAAGACAGGCCAGCCCAAGTCTCACTGGAGACTGCATATGAGTATATGTGTGCCTTATACACACACATACTCATATCTATCTATCTATCTATGTAGACCTCCATTCTCCCTGCACTCATCTCTCTTTGTGGCACTGACAAGAACCCCAGCCCTGTGGCCTTCCTGCTGTTGAGGATCCATTGACTGTCAGGTTCTCAGATACTCCCTTGCAGCAGGGTTTACTCCCACAGGAGCAAGGGAAAGGACTGACTGTGGTGAACTACCACAAGTATTAAGGTGAATTAAGCACATATCCATAATCAGTCCATGGGACAGTGATGAAAATGGTCAGAGGCTCATGCAAATTTTTATCTGTGAGAAGGCTGTGTCTCTTTTCATCTTAGCCAAATTCTTTTTAGTAGAAGTTCTGCAAGGCTGGACTGGCACTGTGGCAGTTACCTTGAAATGTGCAAGATACGGATGAGGATATGAATGCCTCCCATTGCCATTGGTCTGTGCAGTCTCCTGAGATGAGGCATCTTTCAGCTCAATGCCAGCTGTTGTATCCCAGAGGAAGCCAGAATATTCAACTCCCTGGAATTAAAAAAGAAAAAGAAATGCTGGTCACAAGATGGTAAAAACAAAACATTCTGGCCAAATGTAGCCCCATATCTATCTATATCTATATCATCTATATATATATCTATATCTAATCTATATCATCTATATCTATATCTATCTATATCATCTATATCCATATCCGTATCTAGGCATGGTGCCTGCTGAGGGCAGGAAGCCCAATTGGCTGTGCCCAAGCATAAAGAAGAAACAGCTTCCTGGACTATCAGTGGAAGATACAGAAGACAAGTGGAAAGGCTTCTTCACCTCACCCCTGCCAAAACTCCCACCAGATGTGGGAGGAATGCTTCCTGGGAAGCTCCACTGACTTCACTGAGGAGTGTGCCAAGCTGAAACATCATCTACTCAACAGCCCCTCACACCTGCACGCTGGCTGTTGGACACAGTTAATTCCAGCTCTGCTCTAGTAAAGCCAAGGATTTCATAATGTTTTGTCTTCTACAGGCAGAGCATGTTCAGGACCACTGCAGGGGTGAAGGACACTGCCTCTCGTGTGTGTGTTTGGGCTGATGTGGTCCTGATTTCCTCCTACTCCAGACAAGGTGTTGGATACCTCTGAGCACGGTCAGTAATGAGGTAGTTTGTTACCCACATGATTAGTTGTCTAACCATGAGTTTGGTGCCTTGAGGTCTCACTGGGTGACTGCTAGAGCTTGCAGTAGATGATGCTATTCACAGTTGTTCCTTCCCCCAGGCTCGACACCATCTCACAGACTTTTATCACCCCAAGCTAAAAATAACTGGGCTCTTTCAGTCTTTTGGCGTAAAACCTGGTCTAGACCTCTCAGCCCTGTCAACTTCTCTGTCTCTCTTCCAGCTTGAATGTTTCATTCTCAGCTCTCTGCTCCTTTCAGCTCTGCTTCTGTGGTCCTGAATGGGCTTTTTTTTTGATTACTTCCTGATGTGGAATGGGCATTTTCAGAAAGCTGTCTACGCTATCGCAGCAACGGCAGTATCTAATTCAAAGATCGTCACCCTCTTCTCCCATCACCCAGACACCATTTTCCTTGGCATCAAACCCACTCCCCTTAGCAAATCACAGTTAAATCCATTGCAAGGAAGAGTTTTCTCCATTTCAGCTACCATAAAAAAGTACTAACTGCTCTGCTAACTTCCCAAGAGCCTTGAAAGGATTAAGGTTGGTTAAAATTCTTTGGTAGCTCCTTTGATAACTCACCTTTAAAATATTGACAAAATTATTCCACCAGTAAGGAGCCTAAGGTCTAAAAATTGCTACAGGAAAAGATGTGGAAGAATAAAACTGCTGTCAACAGCTGTTAGCTATTTTCAGGCTCCAGACTTCATACCAATATGACAGTCAAAAGTCATTGCCTGGTTGAAATGCTCAGAATGTATGGAAGCATGAGCCAGAAGCACCATCCACCATTTTGTGTTATTGAGCCCATACAGAGCATCCCAAAATCAGCTTGTGCAAGATATTCTTGGGGTGACACTGTGTTACCTCACTGCATTTGTTTACACAGTGCTCAAACCTGATGGACTCACTAACTAGCCCCAGGAAGAGACTTTTTGGCTTAGTGGAGGGTTCTCCAGCTCAGCCAGATTCCTGTTAAAGCAGCTAAAAGGAAGAGTCAAGTAGATAAAATTCCTGTTCTTAGTTTGGCTGCACATTTCTCCCACAATTTTGGGAACCACTCATCTTTATATCCCTATAAAATGAGGTGGATGATCATTTTTATTTACTCAGCCTGGAGTCAAAGCTGCCATTGTTATCTTTGGAAGTACAGCTCAAGAAATAACTGCCTAAGACTCTGAATTTAACATAGAAATTCCAACACATTTATTAATAATTCTTGGTAACAAAAAAGAAAAAGTGGAGAGAACAACTTTGACAACTTTGCACAAGTATTTATATTCAGTGTTTTAATGATCTGGCCTAATAAGAGATCCTAAAGGAAAACTCAAAGCCAGGAATAAAAATGTCCTGAAGGGCATTTGCACTCTGCACCACAATTAAGTGTGAATTATATTAAAATTTAGACACATTCTGACACTCTGTATCTTTCCAGACTCTTCTTGACCCTGTGTGTCTGTCTAGCTAGAGTACAATCCTTGTGCTGCTCAGGTGGTGGGTTTTGGTTTGTTTGGGTTTATTTTTCCCTCATTCTTGGGTTTTTCTCAGAAGGGCAATAAAAGGTTGTGCACCTCCCAAAACATCAATCCAAAAACCTGTGAATGGAGATGCAACCTGATTTGGAAAAGCCAAAATAAAGAAATGTGACTTCTAAGCAGCATGGCTGTAGGACACAACTTCAGCCACATATTTAGTAACAACAGTGCTCAGAATAGATCATTCTGGATCAATAGATTGTTGAAGACTGCCCCATGTGATGACAGGCACTACTTGTTATGTGACAGGTCTAAGATCCTGCTCCTACCCACAACAACACCCACACTGCAAAAACTGCACCATGAGAATGACCCTGTTCAGCAACAACAGGCTCAAGCTCGAGGAGGACACTGCTCTGAAAACTCATTAGCACCCTTAGGGGTGAGAAAGAGATATTTCCCTTGGGAGAAACTGCTTCCTTTGGGCACTGTTAGTGATGTCCAGCTCTGTGCAGCTACACCTTGAATATTGTCAAGGGTAGGCAGGGGCAGCTGTCACCACCTTAATAAATCAGTACCTCTCTGGAGTACATATATATATACACACATATACATATATTTTTATATATATACACATATATATATATATATTCCCAGAGCAGAAGATGTTGCAGGGAAAAGTACAGTGCAGCACAGTGCAGATTTCAAATGGAGTCCACAGCATTTTAAACACCTGTGCCAAGGACTCAGGAGCATACAAGATAAACTCTTCCAGGTGAGGATGGCAGGCTGCAGGGCTCCTCTGTGGGCTCTTCACTTACAAACCAAGAAAATGGGAAGCCCTTCCGAATGCCAGCCAGTTCAGCACCAAGGAGCAAGCTCAGGTGACTTGCACAAAACAATGTCAGAAGTACTGCAGCCTGCCAGGACTCTTAACCTTGTCCAAATCTGTGGCTTTTCATCTATATATATGTACTTCTTTTATCCACCTCTTTCAAAAACCTGCACACCAAATATACATACACATCTTCCTCCTTACAAGTGTGCCACAATTCTTCCAAAGCATAAACTAAAAGCAGTCAAATTAAAAGCTATAGAACAGTCAGCTCAAAAAACAAGAAATGCAAACCTTGCCGAAAAGGATTTGCAAAAAGTGTTGCCTTAAATATTCAAAATATGTCCTTGGTTAGAGGAGGGGTGGGAAAAGCAAAGCCAAAGTTCAGACTTGGGGATTAATGTACCTTGTGTAGCTGGCCTGAGGGTTTTTCGGAAACAACACCCTTCCAACATCCTCTAGGGCCCTTCCACTTCCGGATGTTTGGCAGCGTTGGCTGGTTCAGCTCCATACAAAACTAGAGAGAGAGGAAAGGGGAAAAAATAACATCAGCTTGGAGGGTTTTTAAAAAATTGCAAAATAAAATGTGTAGTAAAGCACTGGTAAGAGGCACAGCAGAGCACAGGCTGTGCTCTCTGCCTTCCCTGAAGGTTTGCAAAGGAGGTGGTCTGAGCCACATCCCAGTCTGACTCACCCCTGACTTAGAGGTAAATAACAACTAAAATATCTCAGTGCAAATGCTGCATGTAGAACATTTATCCCTCAGACACTTTTCTTTTCCTCCAGAGCTATTTGTTTGATTGGAAAGGGGTTTCCTCTGTGCTGCCTCCGAAGATGTTGGCTGCGCCATATCCCACCCCTGCCTGGAGCTTCACAAAGGGCTGCTGAATCCTCCTGGGGGCAGGAGGCCCCCATTGCATGGCTGGCCCCACTCCAACAACACAGTCACCAGCACAGCACAAGAGGAAGGGTGTAGGCCAAGCTGAATAGCTGGAGTTTTGGGGTTAAGGCTCCTCTGACTTTACGCCAGGGACATGTGCTTGATTTCCTCTGTGCATGAAGGAAGCAGCTGCGCACTTGCACGCAGTGTTAACACGTCCTTTTCATGCTTCCCAGAGGTGCTCATCTTCCTGGTAACTGCTGAACAGCCACAGCACTAGGACACCATTACATGCCCAAGCACATGGTCAGAGCTGGAGAGGCTGCATCCTAATGCCCAGCAGATCAGAGATACCAGAACTGTGGACACTGTGGACAGCCTCCAAGTCTTCCTGTGTAACATCTTGAGACTGAAATAAAAGTAAGTAAGCAAATAAATAAATAATAAAAACCACCCTGGAAAATCTGGGATCTGAACACCTTGGTGCAGACAATATGGAGTGCTTTTTGTCAGGGGTTTCAAGACCAAGCTCAGCAGGAGCTAGAGTCCTTTGCAAGGCTGATGTTTGCTCCAGGCAGGCTCTAGCTGGAAGCTGGTAGAAGTTGGATGCCCTGTTAGTGGCAGAGGTTCTGGCTGTGGGGAAAAGGGCTAGGAAAAAGTCATCCCTGTGAAAGAGAAACAGAGGGACTTCCACCATGCATCCTCTTGTTCTTACACTGGAGAAACTGGGTTGAAATGCAGAGGTTTTCACAGGGAAGAAGGATCCTCAGAAAAAATCTTGGGTCCAGAACACCCCTCCAGATCAAGCAGCAATTTAACAAAGGATTTGCAAACAAGGCAAACAGTAACCTCACGTGCAGAGTGACTCTTTGCAGAGGGATGTGCCTAACACAGTTTGAAGAGCTACAGAGCTGCGCAGATGTAAGTATTTCCTACACGGATATCAGTGAAATGATGGGATAGTTATTTTCTTGTTTATCTTTTGATTCAGAAACTAAAATCAAATCCTGATCTTTCACTGACTCCCTTGTCTGCAAGTTCAACATCCTGCAGGCTGAAGCTGTAAGCATTGATTCTCAGATACACACAACCCAGGCACCCTTATTTGCCTCAGAAGTCCAAGAGCCATTTTGGTTGCACACCCAAAGCAAAAATGCTTGGCACAGCTTTTAAAACAGTTTTCTGACGTGCAGAGGTTGGCTGGGGCTTCTAATTCAAGACGCCACATTAACAGACTACGTTGTTGCCCATTATGCACCTTCAGGCAGTGCTGGGGCTGGGATGATTTATGGAACTCAGAGGCAGGTAGGGTGTTTGCACAGCCTGGGAACACAGCTCTGCTCTCAGCTGATCACCAGGTGCTATGCCAGCTAATACAGCAAATCATGGCAGCAATAATTACTCACTCCTGATGCCATTCTGATGTGTTCAAACAGAGTGGATATGGACAATGAGTTTTCTAACACTTAAACAACTTAAATCAGAAAAACAAAAATATTGTTGAAATTAGGATTTCAGCTGTAACCTGACAAAAGACTTATCTCTAGGTTGCAGCTGCCTAGAAAGTCCAGCCAGCACAAAGCATAGGACAGGACTGAATAAATCCTACAGAAACCATCACTTTATTAAAAAGAGCATCTGCAGTCTACTACTTTGAATAGTTTGTTTTCTTCAAATTGTGGGGGTTTTTTAGGGCCTTGATTTGACTTCATGCAAACAAAAAGACGACAAATATGATTACATGGTTTGTTCAGAAAAAAAAAGTCCATTCTGGGTATGGCTGCAGCCATGGAGAACTTGGCCTACAGCAGCTGATTTCAATCTGTACTCATTCTCCAAGGCTTACAGGCACACATATTTTGAAGCTGTGACAACATACTTGCTGAGGTCATGTTTTTTAGCTGGAGTGAGAATGGCATTTTTCAAATCATGTTTTTCTGCCCACAAAACCCAACGTCAACCAACATTACGTTTTCCCTCATGCAGCAAAAATATACAGACAAGCTCCTAGTCCACGTTAGGAATAATAATAAAAAACAAAAAGTGCTTTCCTCTTTTACAAAGCTAAGTTAGAACTATGCCAACCCCTTTGAGAGGCAATTCTTCAAGTGGTAAGGAAAAATTAAAATCTCAGTAAATCAAAACAACTATTTTTCCACCCAAAAAAATCCTCCTAAGGGAAAAAAAAAAGTTCTAGTTTTGTTTTTCTCTAGGACCTTTGAGTTTGCAAGTTTCCTGAAATTCAGTCAGCTTCTTGGTTATAACCTACACATACTGAGTCAAAGCTGACACACACACAGAGACCAACAGCACCAGGGCTTATTTACACAGATGCCCTGTGGTCTCTCTTCCAGCTGGGTGCTGGTTTTTTGGGATAGGGAGTGCTGCCAGGGAGCAGGAACATGGCAGCATCAGGCTCCAAGGCATACTCTAAACAAAGAGCAGCCTGTTCTTCTGAGTGGTCAACCTCCTTGTGTCAGATAACTACCTGCCCATTGGATTCAATGATCTTGAAGGTCTTCTCCAACTAAAAATATGTCTACAATTCTATGATTGCCCCCATCTGGCATGCTGGGCACCAGTAAGAACCACCACCTCAGGAACTGGGAAAAGCCCTGTTTCATTTGCTGATCAGCAACACGTCATTTTCCCAAGAAGGGAGGATCCAAAGATGCAATTGCTCTTTGTTCACCCTGATAAAGAACTGGCACCTGTCCCTCCCTGCCTGTCCAGAAGCAGAGACAGGTATTTATGGCTAACTTAGGAAAAGAACAGAGGGCAGCTGGAAGAAGCTGGAGAAATGCACATTTGAGGAGTGTTTGGAGAAGCGAAGGCAAGGGGTCTTGGACTAATTGGGAGCAGGGAAAAAGAACACGCTGAGCTGGCACATGCTGGAGACCATAAGACAGGTACAGTCTTCCTAACACACCTACCTGCCTCCCCAGGGCACTGCAAGAACATCTAATTTGTGCATAAACTTCAATCTCTTCCAGTGCAGTTACTCTGCCCACTGGCAGAGCTGCCAGTGAATGCTCTGCAATTCTGCACGCAAGCACCTCCCACCACCTCTTCCTTCAGGATGCCCTGGTTATTCTGTGTTTTGTTTTGGGCGGCTATTTGTGCAGCCAGCCCCATTTGTGCAGCAGGGTCATCCTTCCCAGATGGTGATACCACTCCATACTGAACATCTTAGCCTGCCAAGTGTTACTCTTCTAATGCCAGCAGCTTCCCTTGTGATGAACATCTTTTGTTCAAAAAGAAGATGGGCTACACCTAAACCCTGAGAAAATTAAATATGACCCAGGAAAACAATGCCTCAGGATTTAATAAATTACACATTTCTTATTGGCCAGGGACTGGTCTTTGGAGGATACCTTTGTTTCAGGGCTGGAGTCAGAGCAGAGGCTGTGAGAAGGGCAATGGGAGAAAGAGCAGTGAAGAGGATATTGCAGGGTGAGCCTGTTGTTGTGGCATGGTACGTCTAGGTGCAGTAATCATCACCTGAACTTCAGAAAGCAATTAAATATCTGTTTTGGTTAACTACCACAGAAGGTGTCAAGCCAAAAGGGCACTGCAGTTGAGGTAAACAGCTACTTTCTTCATCAAAGAAAAGGTGATTTTGGTTCCTCTTAATGGAGAAGAGAGATGAGAATGACAGAATAAATTTTCCCTTTCTAGATGTCACATATGCACAGTTAATTTTCTTTTAATAAGCACTAGATGGAGCAGTTTTAATGAGTACCAGAGAGGAGTAGGAAACTTCTATCAACTCTTTATCATCTCAGCTATGTGGAGGTGTCATATTAGCAAAGATTTGTCTTTCCATGGGGAAAGACTTCAGTTTGAGGTAAATGCTGTTTTGTGCTACAGAGCATCTCCCAGTATGATGGACTTGGTGCATCCAAGAAGGGTAAACAGAAGAGCTCTAAGATAGACCTTGTAAATTGAGCAGTGGCACCTAAGGAGAAGGCCCACAACACTCCCCAATAAAAATCCCTGAAATATGAAATCCTAAAATATGATCTAATATATTTCTGATAGAAGATACAACAAAATTGACAGTGGCTTCATGAGACCATCTGGCAATGCTCATTTTTAATCTGTCCTTCAATACATACTTGACTTCCCTGCTCTATCCCTATGTACTGTATAAATTAAAAAATAAATGCACATTATCCTTTCTTTATTCATCTAACTGGACTGTACTTTTATTTCTAATTGAAGAAGCAGATTTGAACACCTGTAATCCAAATCCAATCTACCACAGGACACAGCTACAATTGGCTCACCCTAATGAAGCCTGACCCAGAAAGCCAAGAGCAGAAACGTTACAAATCTTTTCAAGAACCTGAAACCAACACCTTGGTTTTCAAGCAAAACTTTCTGATTTGACTTCCAGAAGCTGAGTGTTTTGTTAGATCAGGTTTGTGAGGAGGAAAAGCAGAGCTGGGGGTGTGAAGAGACTTTTGGGTGCTGTATTTTATTGCACTGGCTATTGAGGTAGAGGTAGAGAGAGGTCAGAGGCTTCAGGACTGTTGTCCTGCTGTGGGTGCACGTGACAGCACAAGGCAAGTCAAGAGGAGATCAAAGACACAGCGGGGCCAGGATGCTCAGCACACTCCTGCAGCTGGGTAACACTGAATGCACTTCCCACAGGCTGGAGCAACTCAGGAAGGGGACACAGAGGAGCATCAGGTGTTTCAGTGACATCTGGATTCTCCTATACCCAAATGTAACAGCACGGAAGGAAGCGTTATTATGATTAAAGCCTGAAACTGAGATTCATCACTGGATCCCATTTCCCACTGACAAAAATGTTGTCTCAGGCCTTCATTGCTTGTTTGCCTTTCTCTCAAGCATATCCCTTTCCTGTTTGCAACACAGTCAAAAAATACACACATGAGAACGAGATGCATCCCCTGCCGTGCGGGATGCACTCACCGGCTCTGTTCCACATAAGTAGCATGTGGGAAAACGGGGGTGACCTTATGTTAAGTTACAACATTTTTCACGTGCCCATTCAAATAGCCCTCCCAGGAAGACTTCGTTAAAGACTGCATAATCTTTACTGGTTTTGTTGTTCATGTATTGATAATACACAAAGACAGATGGGGGTCTGATAGGCTGGTAATTATGAGTGTTTTCGAAGGAGAACCTCCCTTCAGGGAACGTGTTTCAGGCTTAGCCATATGTATATATTTGTGATGGAAAAAGTTTTCTCTTTCTTCATATTGTACAAAATTCTACAATGATGTTGGAGCCGAGGAAATAATTTTTTAAAATTTAAAAGTTTGGAAGAAAAATTCTAGGAGAAAGAAGGGGGGAAAAAAAAGGAATTAATCCACTGAACAGGCAAAGGCCACAGACTCATGCCTGGAAAACTTATCTGCCTCTTTGGCCATGCCAGTGTGTCCTATTTGTACTGGGTCACTGAGACCTGGAGCAATACCTTCCTATCATTTCTGTACAGGCTTGTTGTTCCTAGAACCAAATCAAAACATCCTGATTCATGACCAAATAAATTCTTGCTACTCTCCACATTCTTCACAAACGTTACCTTATTCACCCTTCAAAAAGCTCTATACACTCATTGCAAGAGGTGAAATTAAGGCAGAGCCCTTCAGCACAGCCAAATATTCACCCCTTGTCTTTCTTCAGAAATAATATAGGACCCACAGGCACAGTCTCCACCTCCACATACCTTTGTGTGCTATGGGCATACAAAGCTTATTTGTTGGGATAATGTGTAAATTGGTGTCCCAAAGCCTGGTCCATCTGAAGACACCTATGGCTTTTTCCTCAACTCAAGCACTCATTTTATTCCTGAAAAATGTGCTGCTTCTGCTTCTTAAAGAGCACACCAGTAATTCAGAGGAAGGATTTCCTCTGAAGATCAGATCCTCACTCAGCTCTGGAATGACAGCTCCAGGCACTATGCTATGGACCACAGAGCAAAAACTTACCATACTGCAGCCTCCCCCCCGTTAGCCTTGTGGTGACCTGAATTCCCAGCTTTGCTGCAAAAACCACTTCTAAGCTTTATACTTTTAAGAAAGGAAGACTTCAGGACTGAGCTTCTCCAAGGAAACAGTATAAGGAAGGATCATTTTTCAAGCCCAACTATACATAGACTAGAAACTAAGTGGTCCAAGTCCCTCTACCTTCTTCAGAGGTGGGAAATTCCATGTCTGAAGGGAGGCACTGCTCAGCCAAGCATCAGGGGAGACAATAATTTAAGGCACCTCAAGGTTAAGCAGGAGCTAAATGATGCTTGGCAAGATTGGAAGGTTTTTCAAACTGAAGGCATTGTTTCCCACGCCAGGTATCTGAGCCCCTTCATTAGCTTGACTGTCTTCTGAACCAGCCCATGGATGTGGATCCAGCTGGACACGCGCCCCTCTCCTGCGTTACTCACCCATTGTACTTTGGGAATGTGCCGGAAATAATTATGCTGATAAGCTTAACATTATCTCAATTATCAAAAGTGTGTGATGGTTTGTTTCCATATATGAACTTGTTGGAATCAGATCACTTTTTTTTTTTTTTTTTTTTAAGTCAGGTTTGACAGGATCCATTGGGGAGTGGCAGGAGTTTGCACTCCCAAGTTACTTGCTTTCCCTTTTGAGTACTTTGGAAAAACTTAGCAGTGAGTTTCTACATTGGCCTCCCAGATGAATTATAGCTCACCACAGCCACCCAAATGCTTAATTTTCTAATATATCTAAGAGGAAATTACTGTCGTAATCTTTGAATATATGATTAAAAAAACAGATTGTTGCCCATAAACACAGTTCTTTGCTTTCCTTTAAACACCGTTTTCCCTGGACAACAACACAGGTCATTCACTGGCCTGTTCTCCTGCCTTCATCCTAAACAAAGGTGATTATTTATATAAACAGTGCCTTTTTAGAGATCTTTAAAAGAAAGACAAGGAAGAACCTTTGGCACAGAGCAGCAAAACAACAACTGAAAGAGGCAATACAATAACTCCACTAAAACATTTTTAGTGCTGGGGGCACTAGTGAAGAATTATAGGATGTTTAGCTGTCTGTTGTCAAAATTGAATACTCACTATCTTTCATGCTTTTTGCCAATTAAGGGAAAGGTGTCTACATAGATGCTTGGTGGAAATCTATGCTGCCCTTTCCCTGTGGAAGAGGACAGCCATATCTACCAGGCCTCCATGTAGAAAATTTGTGGGTTCTTAATTTTTCATATTTCTATTCATAAGCTGAGCTTTTTCCTTGACTTCATGGGATAGACTAATTCGGCAGAAGATGTTTCCTGGCTAGTTCTTTTCATACTCCTAAAGACTATTTTTATTTTAAACACAATTCATAAATTAAGGCTCAAGAGGTCATCAAGGATTGTCACAAATTTATTCCTGAAATCTTTTTAAGGCAGTGTTTTATACTTCATAAGTAGGCACTACTTATCATGAACAGCTATAATGACATACCAAGGGAACTGACATGATATAAAAAGGAATAAAAATACTGTGAGAATATCTTCTTTACCAAACTGGCTTTACTAAAGCTGAGTATTTAAGTACTATGTTGTCATCAAATAGTACCCAGCTCAACTGAGTAGTTGTGCTAAAATCACAGAATCACGAAAATCATGAACATCCATGCAACCATTGTCTGGAGATCCAACCTAGGTGTTCATTTGGACTGGATATCCAGTACTGGGCAACCAGGAGTCAATGGCTTCCTGGGAGCATCTTCTTATGGTTTTGGTTTGGTTTGTTTGTGTGAGTTTTGGATGTTTGCTGGTTGTGGGGGTTTTGTGGTTTTTTTGTTTCTTTTTTTTTTTTTTGGTTTTTTGTTGTTGTTGTTGTTTTGTGGGGTTTTTTTGGTTGTTTTTTTGGTTTTTTGTTTTTTTAAATAAGAAAATAACCTGTCACCTTTCTCAAAGCATCTTCATCCCAGGGCCTGAGAGCANTTTGGTTTTTTATGCTTAATCCTGGGTCGATTATTTTCCCATGAAACCCAGGAATCAATTTCTAGAGTGTGGTGCAAAATGACACCACTGTGAATACAACCTTACTCACCCAGGAACTACCAGGGCTGCACGAGGTGATAACGAGTTTATCAGAACCTAGCCCTTAATATAGAAAGCAAATAGAAAATCATCCTATGAAACATGAGATGCAAAAGTGATAAGAAACAGTGTCTTATTCACGATCAAAAGCACCCCAAACAAACTGACCATTGAGCTGTATTGATTTGCCATCATCCAAATCTCCTCATCTGCAAACCACCTTCAGCCAGAGGAAAAGTGGAGGGGGGAAAATGCGTTAATGCAAAAAAAACCCAAATAAAACTGTAAGGGAACAGGCAAATCACAATATTCAAATGTTATTAATCAAGGAAAGCTGCTCAAGTATGTAAGCTTAGGTCTCCCTCCATTCTCATAATAAAATTTCAGTAATGGTGAGTTGGGTGTTTTGTGGCTTCATTTCTTTCCTACTGTTAATATTACTGTTTTCCCCAACTGGTTTATGTCTCTGCTTAGAGCATGCATTCTTTCCCATGGTTAAAACACAAAAATAAGGAAGAAAGAAACATCTAATATGACTCACAACCATTGCTAGCCTCAAATATTTATTCTTCCTTCAGGCATTGATTACACCACCCTACAGAACACTGTGTCACCTTCTGTAAAGTTATTTAAACCTGCCTCACCTCTCAATTCCTTTTTTTTTTTTTTAAGCTTATCATCTGGAGGATCTCTTCCAGACTGCTAGCACTAGGCTATGTTATCTTACCTTTAAAAAAATAGGAAATCTCATACTCCTTTCTTTTTTGTTTTTGCAGCTTTGGCCTTAAAGAGCCCAATTTGACACTGATTCCTCTCCTGAAACAGCCCACTCTTTATTTATACGTTTCCATGAGTAATAATACTTGGTTTTCTGTCTGTCCTTACTAGTGTGCCCTCCACAGAGTCTACAGGACTGTTCTTCAACCCTGACCAAAGTTCTGCTCCAACAGATACCATGTATTCTGGCTTCCCATAGAGAGCATATGCATTGCTATCAAAAAATTTTGGGGATGACATTAAAACCCTTACTGCAATGTCATATATTAAAAAGGAAAAGAAAAAGCAACAAAACCAAAAAGCACTCCTCCTCAAATTGCTGACTATTCAAAACTGTTCCTGTTCTTTGAACTTGCTTTGCCTTCTACCATCTTCTAGAAGAAATCAAGAAAAAAGATCTTAAGCCCCCTCTTACTTCTACCACTCACGACCAAATCTTAACACTTGCCAGCAGATATAAACACATGTTTTCTGTTTCTCCCTGCTATGGAAATGCAGAGAATGACTTCACTATTGGGTGAGTTTGGCTTATGTTCAGGGATAAGATCAGATGATTTATAAAAAATGCCAAGCTATTGGAACAAGCAATCTCCATGCCACCACTGCTCAGAGAGGCAGAGGTGTGCTCTAGGGAAGAAGAGGGCACCTAATAAGGGACAGCATTTTAAGAGAATGTGTGTTCTCTGTAGCTACCTGTGGTGTGTATAGAGTAGCTTTTAGTGTTTTGTTTATTGAAGTCCACTGATCATCAGAAGAGATGGGCAATGCAACTACAGAGAAAAAAATCCAGCCAAGATCAAAGACACCAGATATCCTAGCAGATGAAAGCCTGTGCTTCCAATGCTGCTGACCATGTGATGACAGTTTGCAGGTGAGGGGCCTGGAAAGACAAAGTACTCATAGGTCCTCCTGCAGAGAGCTACTGAAACCATCATGGACCTAGCCAGAACTCTAAGGTCCACCAATACCCACCACCTAGACCCCTCCTAGAGGACAGAAAGGAGGACAATGTGAAAGGCCAGAAGCAAACTCAGTATAGCTGCAGTGTTCCTAACGCAATTTAGTAGGTATTATAATGCCAAAAACCCCACCAGTGAGTAAGAAATGCTACATCATTTGCAGCTCCACTCAGACAAAAATTATTCCTTTCCCATTACAGTTTTTCTTCCCTTCACTCTGAGATTTCATGACCCCATGTGTGAAGTCTAAAAATAAATTAACACTTTGTATTCCTGAGTATTACCAGCACTCAGGTAAACAAGCATGACAAGAGAGAGGGGGGAAATACAGGGAGGGTGTGGGAAAGCAAAAGGGTAAAGTAATAGGGAATAAGGTGAAAAAAATAATTAAAGCAAAATCAGTAGGATGATTTGGAATAATCTCCTTTTACTCTAAGTGGTCAATTATTGACTCCATGGTGGCTTTGAAGGAACAGGGCAGGAGAACATATATCAGCTGATGAACTCTGCAAAAGTCCATCCCATAGCTCAGAGAGTTGACTCCAGCTGTCCCCTCTAGAAATAGGGAGCAGAAAAATAAGGTAGTGACAGGGCTGGAAGAAACTGATCAAATGTCCTGACTGAGTCAGTGGCCAAGTTGACATCTCCTTTTCCTGATCTCTGAAAGTAAGACTGCTATTTCCTTATCTGACTCTAGAGGAGATCCAAATGTACTTCATTTTCAAAGGGGTCAACTGCTTTCTGGAAAGGCTAGGACTAAGAACAAGCAGTAAATATAACTCCTTTACAGCAACTAATTCATTCATTGCAAATCGCCTTATGATCTTTTTTAACCAACAGCCCAAAGCAAGATTGCAAGATAGGGCTCACACTATATAGAAGGATTATGGCAAATTAAAAATATGCACACAAAGTCCCAGACTAACTGCATTTCTGGGCTACATTTAAAAAAATGCACACACAACCACATTTACATCCATACAAGCAAGATGTGATGTGCCTATGCTTACCCCTGCAAATGAAAAACAGCACCTCTCTTTCAAACACTAAAAAGCTCCTAGGGATAACCTTTCACAAATAAACAACCTGCTCTGCTCGGAGAGGGATTTTATAAAGAACAGAGATTACAATGGGCCTAATCATGATTAAACACTGATCTGGCTCAATCTACTCAAAAGCAGACAAAAGATAAATAAAAACCTCCAGCAGATGCATTTCATACTGGAAATTCTGGAACCTCAATTGACGTCATACTTTTTATGTTCTGATAATATCTGGAGGAAACAGTACACTGGATCAAGAAAACAAAAGCAAATTTTTAGTTAAAATTCTCCATGTGTAAAAAGAAGGCAGCTACAGCAGGGAACACACAGGGAAGCTCAGCATTTTACAAACCTCTTTTTGACTGCAGCTGAAATTGCACCAGCAGAGTGATGCTACTAGAAAGAAACAAGCGTGCCCTTTTTGCCTCATCTCCTACATCTTATCCTGTGAAATTGTGCAACAATAGTCACTGAATTTCCCCTCACGCAAAAGCCACTTCTGATCAACGGCAGGCATGTTAAATTTCTTCTAGTAGAATAATGCCACCTCCTCAGTATCACCCTAGTTGTGCTTCACTGATTCCTCATGCACAGTGTGAAAATTCTGTGTGATGGGAAGAGGCTGAATTTAGCAAGTATTTCCCAGATAGAGACATCTGGTCTTCCCTATGGGTGAGGAAATCCAGGAAACTGATTCCACATCACAGAAGACAACCCCAGCCATTAGTACTGCTGAAGGAAGTGAGAAAAGTAAAAAAATGAGCACAGATTGTAGATCGTTTGCTTAGGGCTAAGTTTTTCATTTAATGCAACAAGGTAAATATGAACAAAGAGAAATAGTTCTTTAGATGGTGGGAGGGGTGGGGGGGAGGATCTACCTGGAGGAGAAGGCTGATCAGAGTTTTCCCATTCTATCATCTCCAGCAGAAATTCCCAATGGATGACAAGTAAGGTTAGGCCAGCAGACAGAAGAGATCCCTTCCTGTATTGAGAAGGTGTGTGGCTGCCTGTCCTCATGTCCAGAGAATGCATTCTGTGCTTCAGAGGCACCAAGTGAAAGACTTTCAATCCCTCTTGATTTGTGACCTCCAAAACTTTTCCAGTGAAGGTGAAAATCCCCACACAGACAGTACAAGCCTACTGATAATTGTTTTGTTCTTTTCACTTTCTTTTCACTGACCTCTTGGACATAGCTCACATAAATTTGCCATCATCGTTATAGGCAGATCTTAATAGTGAAACTGATGTTACTTACACTGATTTTCAAGCTGCAAGCTATCGTCAGCTTCAAGAATATCATCCCTAAACAAAATCAAAATTCTCACCTCAATTCCTATTGTCCTTCAGCCCACCTAGTATGTCTCATAGCAGTCTAAGTAGATCTCTTTCAACTTCAGACAGAACAATCATCAATTTGCAGATGAATCTCACACTTTACAAACTGCTGATCAGAATCACATGATTTGCATTTCCTAGATGAGAAGCCAACAAACTTCTCTGTGGAGTCAAGTGAACAGTCCTTTGTCATCTTGAGTAACAGCAGCTGCATTTACATTTTAATACACAAATAGGAAAATAATGGGTTACTGTTGCTTGTTAACAAAGCAGGCTTACCTTTTAAAAAGCTGTCAGGGAATTATTGAATTGTACAAATTATTTAACTTTCTTTTATAACCCACCTCTGAAAGAGAAATGAGCTCAAGAGCCCCTCTAAACACCTGAAAAATCCAGGAAGAAATGTTTAGAATGCAAAGAATAATTTTATTTTTCTTGTAAGATGGATGACTCTTCCTGCACAACTTACTGGCATCAAGCACCAATGAGAACAATTGCTTTGGTGTACATGCTTGCTTATAGAAATGGACTACAAATTTAAATGCTAAAACAGTAACCAGTGTGAAATGTCACCTGGCTACGCAGTTCAACCTAATTACTTACACAGATTTATTTTTAAACTATAAAAAACAGCATGTTCCTTGGGAGAATTATTTTTTCCCCTTCCCCAAATAAATACAATTAACATTTGCCAAGTAGAATTCTTCTTCTGCAATTAAGGACTTGCCAAAATTAGATAAAGCACTCAAAAACGCACTGGGGCAAGATTGTCACTGGGAGTGTCTCCCAGAGCTGTGCTTCTGGGAGAGGAAGAGATGTTCCATACAGGACTTGGCACCAACAAACCTGCATGCATGTGATACTTCTTTCTAAAGCCTGAGTGGCCTTTAACCCTTGTAGGGATGAGGCTGGCAGGACTGGAAACCCTCCCATGGCATCTCGCCATCTGTGTTCTTCCCTGCCCTCAGCAAATGCCAGTAGCACTTCTGAAAGGAAAGCATGTAAGTAATGGATCCCACAGCAGCAGGGAAAGCTCAGCAAGGGGCCAGGGGGAAGCAAAAACATCAATTTGAAGGCTCAAGGTAGGACAAAATACAGGTAAACACGGACTTGGTTTTAAGCTGCCTGCACGACCACTCACGAGGAGCCTGTGATGGAATGGATCTGACGGGCCATGACCAAAACAAACACAAACAAACCCATATCTGACCCAGAATTTTCTCCAGGTAAAGGCTCTTGTTCTTCCTACGTGACCTGTTTCACTGAAATAAATTATTATTTTCCCATTCCTCCTAACAACAGTAAGCACAATGCTGGGGCTCAGCTCCACAAGTAGCACCCTGTCTGTGGTGCTTACAGAAGCCTGTGGCACCCCAGAAAAACAAACCAGCTCATGACCAGTATCCAAGGGTCAGTCAGGCTTGTCTCAATCCAGGACAGGCTGTAATTAAACACTGCCAATCAACCCTCCTGTTTTGGCAACACCAGGCATAAACACCACCAAGTGCAAGATCTTCAGCTTAAAGGGCCATTTTGGCCCAATTTGCCAAAACATTGAGGTTTAGGAAATTAAAGAAATGGAGTGTTTGCATGACACAAAGCTTCTTACTGTGTGCTCCATTCATTGTCAATAGCCAAGGTGGGAGAAACATTTAAAGACACCTTAGATAGAATGGCTCAAAATGGCTTTTCCAGAAATCAAGATCCCAACAGCTCAAGCAAGTTCCCCCAGCCTGCTACAAGAGTCCACTGGCTTCATGTGCCTCACCTCACAGTCTGCCTGTGTTATTCATGGCCAGAATAATTTTATGACACTGTCTCAAGAGTTCTCAAGAGACTAGCTGCACATGCACTTAACTTCTATGTGGTTTGATTTCATAGAGTTAATCTGCAGCCCCTAAGTCTGTTCAGGGGGGCAGTGCTGTTCATCAGGGAGCTTCTGCTCACTCTGGGATTCCATGCAAGTGTCAAAAATATATAAGAACGCTTTCAAAGCTGGGAAGTGAATTTTAGAAACAAAGTTTCCAAAGTTCAAAACCATCTACAACAGACTAGAAAGCGTCCTACAGGAAAAAGAGTTTTAAGTTATTATGTCCACAGCTACTTTAAAAGCAGCTTCCCTCTGAAAACCAGAAAAACCCATCTTAGAATAAATATTAAAATATTATCATTTAATAATATTCTATATTCTTGCAGTATAATGCTGATAAATAATTACTTAAGAATACAAAACTCAGCATGGTGTTCTCAAAACCTAACTCTGCAAGCAGGCTGGACAAGGGATTTTGTTCTATTCTGTGGGTTTCTTTCCCCTCCTGTACTTAAAAAATAAAGACAGCAAATTTCTTTGAACTTACATAATTCAAGCCTGTTATTTTCCATAGGGCTAAACTGGTCTTTTAAATTCTTTAAGCCTGGCATTGTATGAAAGCAGATATCAAATATTCAGAGAGCTCAATTTAGAAAGATCATTTTTCTGAGGCTGAGCCTTTCTGAAGAGCTTCCTGCAGCACTCCACACAATGCCTCAAACCACCACTCCCACCAGGCTGAAGTCACTTAACCTTGCCAGGCCATGTTTTTGGAGGCATTGGGCCAAAGGGAAGTGTGGGTCCATTGGAAAGGTGGGAAGCGTACAGGGTGTGAGGGGCCAGAGAATCCTACTGCTGAAAATGATGAAAATTTGCTAATATCAATCTGTGTAGCACAGTGAGTGGTTGAGAACCATCTCTCGTTCACATGTGAAAAACTGCAATGTCTACTGCATAATCCTCTGTCACAGCCTTTTACCATAACCTACCTCTTCATGTCAAAATCAGAGTTCACAAACACCAGTGAAGAGATGCCCCATGTGAATTAACTGGGGTGTATGGAGGACCTTGGTGAAATGCATCTCCAGTCAGTGCCTAAGCACAAGGCTGAAGCATCCATTGCTTCAATTGTATTTCATTTTCATTTTACTCATTATTTCTAGAGTACCCAGAAGATGCAGCTGAACACAGCAGTGCAGGACCTCCTCTTCACACAGACAAGGATGCACTCAAGGCAGGAGAAGGGTTGCTCCTTCCTCCCCAAGCCTTGCCACACCACTCCTAGGTACAGAGGGGCTGCTTGGGTCAGGACCAGCCTGCTCTAAGACAGCAGGTTTTCCAACAGGGCTCAGAACCCAGTTGTTTTCTTTGCATCCTAAAAAGGATGTCATGCTGACTCACAGCTGGCTCCTTGCTCTCACAGGTGAAAGAGTTAGTTTAGAAAGTGAAGGGAAGTCACTGGTCCCAGTATGGGCACTGGGAATCCAGTCCTACATGCCAGGCCAGAAGAATCATACAGCAGTAAGAACTTTGGTTCTTCATCCAGAAGGCCATCAGAGAACAGTGTGGGCTGAAGGGACCTTTAAAGATCATCTGGTTCCAACCCCCCTGCAAGGGCAGGGACAGCTTTCACCAGACCAGGGGGCTCAGTGGCCCATCCAACCTGGCCTTGAATGTATCCAGGGGTAAGGCATCCACAGCCCTGAGGAACCTGTTCAAGTGCCTTCTCACCCTTACAATAAAGAATTTCTTCCATGTATCTGACCTGAGCCTGCTGTGCTTGCAATACCCTTGGATGAAGAGCAACATTGGATTTTATTATTTACTGCTGATTATTAAGCATTGCTTACCCCAAGATTTCTGTAAAATCAGAAAACACCAAGAGCACGTGGTCAGCTAAGACAAAACATCAATCCTCTGCCGTCACACACTATGTAGCTAGGAAGATGTCCTATTTTGTGCAGCATGGTATTCCATAAAGTTAGGAAGCACAACTAACATAGAGGGCTTTAAGAGCTTAAATGTGTTACAATAGTTGCATTAGATGTATTTTTAATACCTTTTCCAGTGCTTCTCTGTCAGCCAGCTCCTGCACAGCCAAAAGTTTGATACTGTAAGAAAAACAGAGAGAAAAAGAGAATTAATCACTTCACTGCAAGCATTACAGAAACTGAAGAAACAGCAGAACTGAAGCTCTTTTTTTCTTCTCTCTTGACAAAAGAAATACAAGAAATCCTCATGATGAAACAAAATAAAGCAAGAGAGACAATGTCACTTTGTTTGTCTTGAATTAGCCATCACAAGCAGATTTTTTTTTTGTTTCCAAATTACAAGCATATCTGAATCTGCCTTACAGAGAAAGTACATCAATCACTACTTTTGTGATATCCCAAATTAACACCAAAGGATCTTCTGGAAGACAAACACAGAAAAAAATTCTAGACATTTCTACCAGTTATAGTCAACTTTGTTTCACACTGTCAACAGGCTTCTAGGAGTCCCAAAAAGCCATTCCCAGGGATTTACATTATGTATGAGGTGCAGTAATTAAGACAACCCAGCTCAAGAAATTTGAGGGAGAGGTGAGGGAAATGCGCACCAGTGTTTAAAAGTATGGTAGAAAGATAATCCACAATTATTATTCTTGTAATGCCCTTTGCTAATCAATCTTAAATTTCCTCACCTACTGAATCTTTTCTAAGTTTACCTCTAGGGGCTAAATCCTGCACACTGAAATTCATTTGCTTCAACAAGGTTATGAGGGTTACTCAGGAAGGATTCTACACCTGTACTGTAACTCCACAGGCTCACTTCCCTTACCCAGCCTTAAACCCAGTCACTTAATATATTATCCTTGGACTCCAGAGGATAATTTCCTTTACCCAAGGATACAAAAACATTTTCATGGCAGTAGGAGAATGAAATGATGCATATAAATATTGTTTAAATTACTCTCACCACCCCGCACACAATCACAGTTAAAACCTCATATTCAAGAAGGTGTGAATAGTCAACACAGAAGTCTGCCAAAGGATATAATACAAAAAGTTTTATTAGCCTTTCAAAACCTCAGAGCAATATAGCATAATTCTTGAGCATCCACTGTCACCTTATATGCTAATTATGTACATCCATCCTGCAACAGCAGCTGGCAAAGCGTAGTTCTAGTGCTGTCCTTCTATGGCTTTTCACTGCAGGTATTCACAGCCTAATCCCTAAACACCAATGTGCTTTCACTTTAATGGACTTCTAGCTTTCAGTGTCTTCAAGGTATCATAAAAAGCCTATATCCAATGAATTATAAAATAGCCACAGACAATACATTTCTAGTCTGCAGAGACTATTACTACTAAGACAAAGAGGGTGGAGATGTTTCAGAAAACAGTGGGATAATCAGGAAAATGAAAAAGGTATTCCATTAAAGCCAACCACTGTGGTAGCAGGGGACATGTGATTTGGTGTTACTGTCTGGTGAACACACTAGGCTGCACACATACACATTGAGCTGAACTGGAAGGCACTGGAAAGTACAAAACAAATACAAGGTATTTTTAAACAATTTTCCTTGTAATTCAACCAGCATGCAAAATAAAGATGGACTGGGAGCAAGCAAAGAAGGCAGCTCCATTTAAAAAACACTGCAGTGCTGTGTCCAACTCAGAAGGAGCCTCAGCTGATGCACCTTGGAGAACAAAGTCCAATAACTCAGGCAAGAACAATGCAGCCACAGTCAAGACCTGTCTCTGAATTGAGGAATCACCTCTTCATTTTGGATGACTCACCTCTGTTGTAGTGCACTTGAGAAAAACACCGGATGGGTGAGAGGGAGGTAGACTGACACACACATTATGGATGCTTTCAGGGTGCCCACAGCCACCTGGGCTGCAGCAAAGGTGGTTTCAAGTCTGTGTGTACATGGCTTGGGGGCATGCAAATTACTTTTGCCTTTTTTCTTTTTGAAGCTAGACTTTTTGATTAGTTAAATCAGTCAAGGCTGCGGATGCTTTTACCAATTGATTGATTGATTTCTAGAACGTTATTTGTGAGTTATCTGACACTCACTAGCTGCAGAAGAAAGATGTAGACTGCCCCAAAAGCAAGGACCACTTTCATAAAAAATCATCATCTCACTGTTAAAACCTACCTTCCTTCCCATTTACAACTGTAAAGCACCACAAGAACTTTTTCAAGTGGTAGGTATTTATTTAAAACAAAGTATCTAGCTACAGGGAGGCAAGTAGCAAAACAGAAAAGAGGAATCTTTTTATTTCATTATATCATGGAGAGGCTGTACCCTTGCTCAGAGGTAAAGAACCCATACAAAGTGTTTACATCTTGCAGAGATACTGCATATGCAGGTTCAGAATCAAATCTCAATTCGAAGTTGCTACATGATTTGCAGCAACATTGATTAGATTCCTGGAGAGTAAAAGACTTCCTCTGCTGTTACAAATTAAGACATCAACGTTTGCCCAGTACTTTACTCTTTTCTCCTCAGGTGACACCTGAAAGTACCTCAGTTATTTTTTCTTGGTCAAAAGGAATCTGCAAACAGCCTTTATACAACCTGCTGCAAGATCCTTCTTTCCTTTAAGCACCATCACCATTGGATTACAGCACACTACTTGGAAAATTGCTCTTGATAACCAGTTATTTAATGCTATTTCTTCCAACAGTTCCAAAAAACATTAGTATGTGCTACTTGATGCAATGTCAGCTTGGAAATACAGCTTCTTTCAAGGCTGCTGCTTTGGGCATTTGATGCTTCGAAAATAAATCTGGCTGCTTATTTAGGCACTCCATCAGCAATCTTACAACCACTGAGAGCAACTCATAACTTCATTTGCTGTTTGTAGCTTTTCTATTCACAAAGGATTTCAAAGTAGATGGGAATACAGTCAGTATACATACAGGGTGGGGAAGTCTCCAATTAAAACACTCTCAGATGAAATGCAAATAGAGTTACCAAAAGCCAATGCTGAAGGCCAAGCTCTTGCAGTCTACAATACAACACTTAAGAACTCTGTTTAGATATATATCCTTGGCATTATTTCTTTCATCCTCACCTGTGTTGTGCAAACACTAACTCATGAATAAAGTCCTAGAAAAATCATATTTCCCAAAGAAACCTTATGGCTCCTGGAGAGCCCACTCTAACCTACCAGCTTTAAAATATACTGGTTAAGAAAGTTTTAATATGAGTAGCTATACTGAAAGTGGCTCTGCTTGAATCTCAAACTCTATTAAAAATACTCACTGACTGAATTACTTACGTGATCTATTTAAACAAAGCTGTTGAAATTAATATCCTGGCACCCCAGGCACACTCAAAATACTTGAAAACATGCAGTGATCAGGATGAAGGACTCTCCTCCAGCACTGAAAATATGCAAACATGATGTGCTGTCAAGGAAACACGACTCCTTCTTTTTTTTGGCCATGGGTGACGCACAGCATTCTCCACTAAGGGAATTCCTTTAGGTTTCCAGAAGATTAGTCACGGTGCTGAGCAAATGCCTATAGCTACAGCACATTTCTAAGCCTCAGGGTATCATTGCAATCCCTTCCTCAAAGTCTTCCTACTCAAAAACAAGTAGCACTGGGTTTCTCTTTCTAATCCCACAAACCCAGGAGTAATTTAAATCTTTTTTGGCAGTCTTTTGCAATGCTGCAAACTTGCAGATAGGTCCCTTACTGGCTGGTGCATTCCTGTTTGCCATGAGCCATCATGGCCACGTTTAATTTGCACTGAGCTTCACTTCCCAGCTTGAATTCACGTTGCCCACAAAAACCTATCTGCTCTTGCCATGGGTAATGTTGGGGCTTTCCTAAGAGCTGCTACAGGGTATCCTGCTGCAAACCAGTGAACCTATGGCTCTGCACCAAGGCAGAGGGAGAGACTAAGACTGCCGCACAAGGCAGATCCCAGACCCATCCATGCAGAATGCACCTCAGGTCTTCACCTAAGAAAGAGGAGCTGCTTCCTGCAAAACCAGCTTGAAGGGTGCTATAGGGGTAGAAAGGTTTTTAGAATTACAGTCAGTTTCTGGACCACCCCTGCACAGAACTAGAACTATAGCCATTACAGACACAGGTCACCTATCAAGAGAGAGGGTGCCTAGAGCAGAGCATCAATGAGAACAATGACCTATTTCTGCTGAGCTGAGCACAGTATGGAGCTGAGGCTTCCATTCCATGCAGAACCTAGTAATTTTGAGGAAAAGGGAAAGAGCAGAAAGTGAGGAAAATGTGAAGCATTAAGTTCAGCAATCAGAGACTCAGTGAAGTGTTTAAGTGAACACTTGGCCTCACGAAGGTGCCCTAGAAAAAAGCTCAATTACATACCTTTGCTCGAGGCCTGAGTTTTTCCAAAAGCCTCATACTTTCTATCACCCAGTGCATAAGCCTAAAGTTAACAACATTGAGAAATGCCACTGGACTTCTCTTGCTTTTCTGTCTCCTTTAGCATACAGCTATACCAAGTCTTGCTTCAGCTAGACTCAAAGACATTACTATAAATAGCCTATGCAAAAACCACTCAATCCCAAACCAATTAGAGCAACATTAAATAATTCCTTTTCCCTTCCTTTTAGTCCACAAACTCTTCCTCTTTGTTCTTGACATAAGATCCTAGAAACATATTATGACCCATGGTGAAGTTTTATGGATCACTTACACATCTAAGATCAAAGCATGAATGCATGCAACTGCAGTGCTTACTGACAAAAAGAACAACGCAAAACTACTTGGCCCACCTAATTTGTACATCAAAATTGTATTTGCAAACCTATCTAAACCAGCCTTACTCATAAATCTATTCTAACCCAGGATATGGGCATGAAACATGAAAGTTGGACTAAAAAGAAGAAAAAAAAATGGAACTGAGCTGTGCTAATGGTGCCTGGTACCTGGGAGGGAGCACTCCCCATCCCTCCTCACCTTAGTCTACAGTTCTGCAGCTGAAAGGGCACACCCATCACCACTGACAAAGCAGCCTTTTCCCTTTGGCATTAGCCAGATGACAGGATGAGTAACAGTAAGGATGGGGAAGCATGTGTCTGTGGTCCCTGTGAGGGCTGTGGTGCCCCAGCTGTCAACAGCCTGAGGTTAAAGGCTGTGATTCACTGTTTTCTGATTGTTTTAAGCATAGGCAGATGCTTAGAGGAAAACATGGAGAGCACAGAAAGGTAAAAGCCCAAAAGTGACAAACACAGAAAATGACAAATCTTGTGGCTTAAACAAATGCAGGGGAGGTGATGGGGGTGGTGTGTGTAGAAGGAGTGGGGGTGAGGTTTTTTTGCTGTTTGGCTGTTTGTTTTAAACCTGCTGCTGGAGTTGTCCCTTGCTAATGGGGAGCAAGAGCTAATGGGAGCTAATGGGAGCCAAGGCTTCTCTTCCTGACTCTGTCTGCCCCTGTGATGATTAACTTGCATAAGGGTAGGTGAAAGAACAGCAGGCTCCCACAAACAGCATGGCAGGCTATGGTTAACATGGTGAGATGATAGGGGAGCAAGTTTGAGCACCCTGGGGCTGCAAAGGGATCTGTGCCACTCCTTTTTCAGGGCTACACACACTGACCAGAGCAATGGTCACCTAAGGGGGGTGCTTTAACAGTGAAGGAGCAACCTTTAAGACTTTCATCAATGCATGCACTGTAAAAAGACATTTTTGCTGGCATATCCCATTTACAAAGTTGTTTTTTCCCCCCAAGACCCTGTTCACTCACACCCCCATAAAAACAAAAGCAGAAGGAGAAAAAAAAAAAAAGCATGCTCAATGACTTTCAGCCTTGTACACTTCCTTTATCTACCCTGTGAAGTAGGATGAGGAAAAAACCACAGTTTCTCCTTTTTCAATAAAAGCATCTGCATCTTCTCAATCACTCCTTAAATGGAAGGAAAAACTGTGTCCACTGCCACATCTTAACGGCTGCTGGAAGCCACCAGAGAGTTTCTGAAGTAAGCTGATGGGCTTGGATGGGAATACCATGCCATATTGCTTTGGGACTAACTGCCAGCTAATGACACAACAAAATATGTTGGAAGATTCTCAGGAAAAAATATATCTACAGTAAGAAGAAATTACGATCAAATCAGGGAGCTGCATTTACATATTAAATGTATTTATATCTATCTGTACTATAGATACACATATATCAGATAATATACATTTTATATATAATTTTCTAAACATTTTATATATATATATATACACACAACTATATATAGGTGAATTTATTTAGGGCTACTGTTTTTGCAGCATCCTGATTGGGATAAAAGCAGACATTCTTCAATGTCTAGTCATTGCTGATTTGCCTGCAGCAGGGTCTGAAACCAAAAGGCACTGCAGCTGGAAAGGGAACCAGGAGTAAATGGAAGGAGCAAAGAAGCTGAAATCCATCAGGCAAATTGGCAATGTAATGCAGGCCATGCAAACACTCCCACCCTGATGTTTGCATTCATGGATCCTATTACATTATGTGAGTGATTGAAGTATTTGTCATGGGGAGAAAGGAAAGTGTAATGGAACTAGATGAGGGAAAACATGAATTATGGATGGTTACTACTGAGAGCTGAAGGGGGAGCAGCATTACAAAGCAGGAGGCAATTGAAATAGTTAATTTATTTCCTTCCCTATTTCAGTGGTTACCTGGGTTCAGGGATGCTCTCTGCTTGCTGTTCTCTGCCCTAAACTTGCAGCAAAGCCATCACTTTGCACCACCTACGAACTTTGCACTGAGGATCTGACCTTTATGTTCAGCTGATGTGGTTTCAGTGCAGCTGTATCATTGCAGGAACAGAATGATGATTCATAAACTCTGAGCATTGTGTATTCCCAAAGCACGAGAGAAAAACCAAAAAGGCTGCAAGAACAGCAAACTTCTTCCTAGAATTCTGGAAAAGAATAAAACATGCTCACAGAGACCCAAACCACAACCAACTGCAGAAAAACATGTCAATGCCCATGTATAATGAGACCTGGAAGCTTTCTTGACCACCTCCTTGGAAACACCCAACCCAAACTATTTCCAAGTGGATAAAATCCATGCTGCTGTGCATAGAGAATTTCACTATATCAGCAAACAGTGCAGATCACTTTCAGCAAAATTAAGAGAGGAGCTGCTCAAAATTCAGAGAATCTCTGTGAGGCTAAAGAAACATTACTCTTATCCCTCTACCCAGAAAAGGTGTCTCCTGACTTGCGAGGCAGTGATGCTGTTTCAGGACACTTGTGCAAATTCTGGGGGGCTCTATCATAGAGAGTGGGTTAGGAGCAACAGGGAAGAATCCTATTTACCTTTTTCTCCACAGAGAAGGATCAGGTCTTCTGCCTAATTCTTTCCTTTTTTCAGGTAAGGGGGAAGGAGACAGGACATCATTTCTACTTGTATAAAGTCTCTCTCAAGATTCCCTTGAACTATTACACTAGAGAAAGTCACAGAGGGATCATCTTTTGGGTGCATGCAATGCACACATAAACACTGTCCTTTCTTTCATTATTATATTCATAAATCTGCATTTGAGGTACAGAGTACTGAAGACTCAAGCACTGTGCTAATCGTACTTTTCAGAAACACTTGACTAAGTTAGAGGCCATCCTATGGCCTTTTCTCTTTATATCCTGTTATTATTCTTTCCTGTTCTTCTCCAGTTTGGTCTCTGCAAACTAGTGCAATGCCAAGAGAGTGGCAACAGTTAGAAAAGTAAAAGGGAAGACTTCCAAGGTCCTCAGAAGAAAATCCTGGTTATTGAGGGCTGGGATACCTTGCACTTGATTGAACAGAATCAAAGCTGATTCCTGAGAGGCAAAGGTTAATTAGGCAAATGGCTCAAAAGGATCAATCTGTTCTAACCCATTATTTGTTGATTTTTATTTTTAATTTTAAAAGAGAGCTTAAAATAGACTAGGCAGCTGAAAATATGTCCCAAATTCCCAAAAGCATGAGATGAAACCACAAAAGGCCTGGGACTGCCAGGAACATAATGACTACACAATAGTAGCCTAATGAATAAAGAAACAGTAAATCAAATACCTATATTAAATTATACTAAACATGGCAATCTTGTCCGTACATAAATACTAACAGGGACCAGGTACATGCAGTGGCAATGCAGCCGAACTCCCAAAATCATTCAAAACTCAGGGTGAAAGTCCAGCAGGCTTCTTTGTCACCACTTCCACCCTCACTGATTGCTTCTGTGACAAACTCTTCACTACATGATAATTCAGGTAACAGACGAGAGTACTACTGCAAGTGGTACACATGTGTATATGTATGTTATATTTATGCACAAAAAAATTATACCAGTTGTTGTAACTCACTTCTGACAGACAGAAAACTAAATCAGTTGCCTGCATTAAAAAGATGGGGGGGGGGAGTCAGCTTTTAGTTTAATTCATATAACGATAAAATGCACTTTTCCTCCTCAGCATTTAATTTCTTATTATATTTAGCTAAGAGCAAAAAGATCTTCATCCAAACCAGTTCACCTTATGCTCAGTAGTTTGGAAGTTGGGCAAAATCCTCTGTATAATGTCCACAGTCACAGGATTTTATTTTTTAATTTTTCAAAAGATGCTTGCTTGCCTATAACTCTGCAGGAAGAGAAAGACTAACAGAGACAGTTGCGTCTGTGGCAACATTGATTTCTTCTGAGTCATTAAAACTGGACATGAACAGCTTATTTAACTTGCACTGAATTATTCAAATGTGTCCAACAAGGGAGGAGACCAACACTGAAAACAAAAATTTAGAAGGTCATAAAAATCAAAGGTGACTTAGAGCTTCCAAATATAGGCATTATGTTATAGTGTATGCAGTCTCTGGCATTTGGCTCTTTTTCTGGATTTTCTGAATCATTCCCTGCTGGGGTAGAGAGCCTTAGTTCCAGAAACAGCACCTTCTCCCACCCAATCCTGCCCTACTGCAACAGTGGAAAAACTGAGTAGTCTCTAGTTAAATAAATGGATATGCTTGGGAAAGGGCACACCACCACACTGCTGTTCTGCCATGAATTACAAAGCTTCCAGCAAAGTTATGGGGCCTTGGGAGGCAAAGTGGTTAATAGGGACTCTATTTTAAAAATATACCTCTGTGTCCCTGCAAAATAAAATGTGATTTGAAATAGCCTGCTTCACTTTCTCTGTTAGGTATGTGAACCATATGCTATCAAGCTCTTATGTGAAAGCTCATCATGGCCCCTTATTCAGCCTCAGAAACTTAAGGCAGTATTACTTTGCCATACATGCACAGCCTCAAAACAGAGAAATGAGTTTACACAGTTAAAATCATTACAAAGGCATACAGTGAAAGTAGGCTTGTTTTGCAAATACTTTTGCAAAATACTTGCTCAAGAGCAATGCTGCAGCTTTATGGTAGTACAACCACGATCAGCTGATGGCATCTGAGTGCCACAGAGATTTAGCCTGGTGTTGTGCAAAGAGTTTTGAAGCTTCCTGGCTGAATCTGGATACAGAACTCTGCAGTTTTTTACAGCACACTCTTAAGGAGATTGACCCTCAAGTGCTGGCTCCTACTTTGAAGAGGCTGGCGAAGTGCCACAGCCATTCTGCATTTCATATGCACATCTTTTGCAGAAGACTCCCGTGCCAAACTGGAATTGTTTAAGTGGTGGAAGATGCTAAACACTGGGTGTTAAAACAGAAGAGTGTGCACAAGAAATGCTCCGAGAGACCATACAAAATTACTGAGGAGAGGCACTGTGACGAGGGAAAGGGAGCACTCTACAGAAACCAAGAGCAGTGCTTTGGTCAAGTGCACATTTCTCCATGGCTCTTTCACGAGCAGCTTATCCTGTCTTACAAATTCAAGGACATTTCAACAAAAGGCTAAAATGAAGGGCATCATTATAACAGGTGGGAACCAAAACAGAAATTGTATTAGTAGACAGCCCATATGTTTTAAGGACTTCCCACTCTGTGGGCAAAAGCCAGCCCACCCATATTCCTAGAGTGGATCTTGGGAAGCTGGTGACAAGACTTTGACATCAGGGCTCAGCAAGGGCATGGGGCAGGCAACCAAAGACTTTGTCAAGGTGACTGAGACCTTGTCACCATGAGAGGGAGGAAAGTGTGGGTTTAACAAGAAAACACTCATGCATTACTACACCAACAAAAGTCTCCAGTGCAGGCGTAGCCTAACACTATCAAGTCTGCATGTCAACAGAGTAGAGTGTCAGTCAACACAGCCATCTGCTGGTCCACACACAGGAATGGTGTCAGGACCCACTGCCAACAACTGGGGTGCTCTCTTTGCAGCATCTATCTCATATGGTAAAGGAAAGGTCACAATAGATGAGAGTCCCTCAAAACTGTCACTCACCTAGCCCACTCAAAGGTTACTGAAAACAGAACAACCCAAGCTTTGAATGAATATGAACATTCACCCTCTGAAAGCAGAAGTAAATTGCACAGTCCAAAACAAAAAGTGAAGAAACGGAAAACTTGAAAAGAAGCGGGCCAGAGGTAGCAAAGGCAGAAAATCCAAGTTTTGCATACCAGTGAAGATGACACTCCTCCATCTTGCATGCACCCAAGCCTTTAAATATCAGAAAAGCCACAGAAGACATATCAGCCTTCTGTCAGTCTTCACTGCTATTTACAAGTGGTGTCGATGTTAAGCCATAAAGAATGTTGTTTACACTGATGCTACGCTCTTAGGTTGCCAGAAATTAAAAGAATATTGTAGTCAGAAAACAACAGTCAGCCAATACTGAAGCTGCATCTGCAAGAGCCCACAGAAAGCACAAATTAGATAAGAAAATTACCTGTCAAATAAGGGTAAGAAGTTAAAAGCCTTCTTTCCAAGAGCTAATTACAAAAGTGTCCTATCAGCTTCATCTAGAACATCATATGATACTGCATTAGAAAAGGGAATTTAGCTTATGGGGCATTTGAAGTGCCATTTATATAACTTTAACCCAAATAACAGACCAGACGGTCTTTCTATCAGTCCAGTAGTTTTGTACTTCAATAATGACTTTGAAGTGTGATGAGGGTTATGTGAAGCTTAAGCCTCCGGTTAGCCAAAAGCCACAACCGCATATAGCCTTTGCTCTGAGTATCAGAGTAACACAGAAAGGTTTTGATTTAAACCTCCAGTGGATGCATCACATAGCTGTAACTCTAATCCAGGAGCAAATGTAATCTGTCCTCAGTTCTCAAAGTCAGAAAAACTGGCTGAGTCGACACTCTCCCAGCCAACAGCTGTCCTCAAACCAGCCTCTGCTCAGTTTGCTGGCAGACATACACCAAGCAGAAGGGACAGACCACTCAAAAAAGAAAGTATAAACAACGTAAACATGCGGCCAGGCAGACTATGGCCTGTTTCCACAGGCTGCTACCATTCACTTTTTCTGCTGCATCTCAGAAAATTCCTTGAGACTGTGTGTGGCAAAGAGAAAAATCCTCTACCAACCAAATCGTGTGTGCCTGTCTCTAGCAGTACTGCAGAACCACAAACACAGGAACATTGGTCAAAAGAGACCATTTGATGCAGCAGTGTCCTCAGCATGGGGCTATCATGAGGTCAGCTGTTGTCTTGAAAACCTCTAAAACGACCTTGAGATAACATCTCAAAACCTCATGACCTTGAGAAAACATCTTCTAGTGCTGCACCAGCTTCTGAGTGAGAAAGCTTCTTATATTATTTGTTCTGAAGATCCCAAACCAACCAACTGCCTGCTTGTACTGAAGCAGGGAGTAATTTTCCCTGCAGTGCTGGGCTATGGACTTCCTTTTGAGCTTCAAAGGGCTTCATTGACACAGATGAGTTTTTTCAGGACCTTCTGGATTCAAAGGTCCCGTCTGCCACAGTGGCCACTCCCTCAAATTACACACTGTTATAGAGTGTAATAACTTATTACTCACCATAAAGGACAATTATCCTGCATGGCAAATATCTACTGCCACAAACCGTCTTTGTTGACAAAGGAAGAGGCTTATCTGACTAGATTGAGGGGTCAAGTAAGGCTTTCTTTCCCATGCCCCAACAGCAGCTTGTGCCAGACTCTTTAGAGACACATGGTAAGGAAGGCAAAGGGCTTCTCTGCTTTCCCTGTTGCTCCCATCTCATGTAACAGGATGCCACCACAGTCCATCTCATCTGCTGGGTCGCAGGCTTTCTGGGCTGCAGCCTGCTGTCAAGACTGAAGCTGCCCATAGCAGATGACACGCTGTTGTGAAATATTTGACCAAAAGATACACAGAAGGGATGTCTCAGCAATGACGAGACCACAATCAAATCAGTCACACCTCAGGAATGAGGTAGGTGGAGGGCAACTAATCCTTTATTTGTGCTCCTGCCTAGGTCCTAAACTGTGTGGCATTTTCTGGTATGAGTTTATTACTGTACCATGTTAAAAGTTTCCTTGAAGAAAGCACAGCAGAAGGTTTTTCCCCTTTTTCTATAATGTGCTTAGCAAATAGCACAGTTGAGTTACTTTACATTCACTTATTACAGCAGCCTCTTTGTTCTAGTACCTTATGACTTTGAGATCAGGACAAACTCCATCAGTTAAGGAGCCTCATTAAAGTGATCTATTTCTTCTAGAGAAGAGGAAAAATCTTAAGCTTATATCATGGAAGTTGACACTGAGAGTTTTAAATTGTGGAATACTTAGATGTGGAATAGCAAGTTTGAAATCAAGAGCGTTACATGGGCACACACACAGAATCTTATACTGCTTGTGATAATTGGCATTGCTACAAAAGCAGATCTTTTGGTCAATGTCTGCAGAAACACTGTGCACAGTGGCCTGCCTAGTAAATGTTTCCCTGCAGCAGAGTTCTGTGCACAGAAGCATGACAGTTCACAGTTTCTCCTCGATGTTAAGGAAAAGCCATGTGCTGTGGAAGCTCTAGAGGAATGACAAAGTGGAGCCTCCTGAAAGTCCAGGTGAATGGGCAGAACAACAATGAAGCCAGAACCCACTGTCATTTCTAGAGTAATTCCTGCAATTTCAAGAGTATGACTCATGACTTGATGGCAAACAGAACCCCTGTTTTTGTCAGTGTTAATTAAAAAAAAAAAAAAAAAAAGGCAAACAAATGAAAATTAGTGTCAGTCTCCAAGTGCCTGGATTTGATAAGGAATAGAATAGTATGGCACAGATGAACAAGGCCAGGCAGAGCAGCATCATGCTGAAACACAGCAGCACTGCCCAGGCCCCCTGCTCCCAGTGCCAGCACCACGACCACGCTGGCCACATCTGCCCTCCTGGGGTGGCTGTGTGGCAGGGCTCTGCCTCGCTCAATGGGCAGCCGGACTGACCAAATATGCCAGAGGTAGCCACCTGGAAAACCTCTCCCCATGCCATATTCCCACCACAAAGCAGTTCTCCTGCCTTTGTAATTTAAAGTTAATGTCTTCATACCCCATTCCCTGTGGACTTCCACATGCTTTACAAAAGCAGCAAGTGGTGATGTCCCAAGCAGCCAGGGCGTAGTCTGGCTGTCTCCTGCAACTGCAGACAACGTGGTCTGAGCAGTCACCACTCCTGCTCAGCAAGCTCTATTCAGCAGCTGTTTAAGTGAAGCCAATTTACTTGGCAGACAAGAAGCTCCCAGATTAACCTGGATCAGCTCTGGGTGCTGAGAAAGAGTAACAAGCAGCTAGCGGGAGATCTCAAGGACACGTGCTTCTTCTTCAGTGATCAGAATGTGCTTGAAGCCACAGAGAGCTGATGGCATTCATCCAGCATCGTGTCAGAGGTGGAGGTGGGACAGACCCAGCACGGCTACAGCTCCCAGCCATAGTCTACTCCACTTAGACCACCTCACATTTTAGTTCCTCATTTAGACATTTTACAGCGCAGGAATGCATACACATTATATAAGTGCTAATTATATAGTGTACAGGGCCCCTACTTCTGACTTAAGGACAGCATTAATGCATTATTCATTACTCCAGCATTTACTCTTCACTATTTGGATCATGCCTCTGATTTTTGTAGCAGCCCCCCTTCCTCCTCCCCCCNGCTCCTAGCTATATTTTGATTACAAATTGCAAGCCCTGGTCTTTGGAGGATTAATTATGGAGGTGGAGGCAGAGGAAAAACCTGGTGGATGACAAGTGGTAGTTTAGATGCACAGGAGGGCAACAGGAAGTGTCAGAGTCCCCTTCTCAGCAAGGTCCTGTTAAACAACAGAAGTCAGAGGCTGTCTCTCAAATGGCATCAAATAAATCCCCAAACACTGAACAGCTGCAGCTTAATCTTAAATGGCCTTATGCTATTTAAAAAATAAGCCAAAATAAACAAAAATTCAAACCAAAAGCAGACACCTAAGAAATCACCAAGCCTGGGAGGATGGAAAGGGTCATTAATTTTTATTTTAAAGCCCTTAATAAACACGGATGCCTGCAAACTGTCACAACTGCTCCAGTGCACAGCCAATATGCAGGTATGTAACCAGTCACTACACAAAGTTGTAGAAATTACTATTACATAAATTGCAGAGGACTGCATCTGTGGAGGAATTCTATTTAGCCAGACTGCTAGTATCCACCAAGAAAAAAAAATGAAAGATTTAAGGTCTAAAGAAAGGAGGACTTGTCATATCTGCATTACCAGATGCATAATAGTGGACAATAAACACGAATCTGCTGTGTCAGCTCTGTCACCAAAGGTTTTTCTTTAGAGAGGGTACAGGTAAACTTAAAAGCAAAATTCCAAATCCTTCTAACTTTAAAAGACTGTGAGCTTGTTGGGGACTTAAAAAAAAATAAATCTTTTTAAAGCTCTTCAAAGAGCCATGGAAAGGAGATTTTGTTAAACACATGATTCTCAGCATCTTCTTATTTGTGCTACACAGTGTGTGTAGGGCAAAGATTTAAGGCGCTTTGCCTGTGAGGGGATGCAGCCTGCCACGAGCTGCAGCACTGTGCATTCCCTGAACTGAAATAACCCTGCACAGGCAGGGATCCAGCCAGACATCTTAGGGGTTACTAGGATTCACATTGAAAGAGGAGAAACACTGACTCTCACTCTCTCTCACTAATAAAAATAAAAATTGCCAAAGGCAGATGTCTCCACATGCTTAAATTCAGCTGGATAGTATATGGTTGGGATTGCATTGCCACAGGATTGAATAAGAGGAAGTTCTCTTATCTCCCTTGGTTAAGCAAATACAGCATGTCTTTTTTGCTTTATAGAGAAAAGAGAAAAATAGCACACACACCACACAGCCACTGTACTACTGTAAGGGAGGGAAGTTCCTGATCTTATGCAAGCCCTAGCAGTTTAAGAAAGGTTAACAGCGTTTACTGAACTTCTACTAGGGCATAACTCTAGCATACCTGCACAGCATCAAAAATGCAATTTCTTTCCTTTTCCTGTTTATTGCTCCATGACTAAAGGCTCAGAAAGGGGAAGGGATTTTGAGGCAGAAGCCATTTACCAATTCTCCTTTCCATTCACCTTGGCCAAGCATTCAATTTTTTTTGCAGGTGTGCAACACATATTAAGGGTACTGAAGCTTCCAGACACATTAATCACATTAATTCTGTGGGAGTGATTTTGGTTTGAGGTCCAGGTGGCCAGGATACCCAGCGAGAAGGAAAGCCTCTACATGTTGTCCTGATGAAGGGAAGTCCATGGAACAGCATCTTGGAAGGCCCAGTGCCCCATCAGGCTTGCTTCTCTCATGCACTATGCCAATCATGCACCTGGGGCTTCCTGAATCTTAATTTACAGCTGAACTGCCTGTGGCCCCTTAGAGACTCACCAGCTTTACTAGCTTAAGCAATAAAATACTAAGCAAATGATAAACCTACTGTGGCATATACCTATAAGCCAGTAAGGAAAAGCACAACCACTTCCCCAGTGCCTGAAACCCCAATATTCAGGAAGAGACTGGCCATGACACAGACGATGAAAAGAAAGAAGGTACAGCAGCATTCAGTCACTTCACTGAATAAAAAAGCTGAGTGCAAGATGGCAATTTTGGCATCCCACTAAGGTCACCATGAAGCAGCACCATCCTTGGGGACAGGAGCATGAGGAAACAAAAAAGTGAGCCCTAAAGGAGCAAAGAGGTAGGATGGGTCTCTGGGTAACACCAGAGGTCATAGCCAACCTTTTAACAAGTCCACAGGATGCTCAGCAAGGCAATGATGACAAGACTGGGTGGTCCCACTTGGACAGTGCCAGATGTACAAACGGCCATGTAGTGAGGAAAGAAGAGGCATCCTTGGGGAAGAAAGGCTGCAGTCGTGCCTTCCTCTTTTAGGACAACATCAGGAGGAGATGACAATATATGTAACATATTTCATGACATAAGCACAGAGAAAAATGCTAAGGACAGCTTTCCCTGAAAAGCAGGGTAGAAGAAGGGAGCAGAAAGGAGAATTTTAAATTGCCTTTCTCCTCTTCAGAGAAAAGCACAAATAGTTCAGGCAAAAAAAAACAAAACAAAACAAAAAAATGACACCTTTTAGTAGTCAACATGGGCAGAAAAAGAGGCTGAGCTAACAGTGGAACAGACCTTCAGCAGTAAGAAGGTAACAGACCTTCAGCTCCTCCCATCATTTAAAAGGATGGCAGGGTGCTCTTCCCAGAGCCCGGGTCATCACAAAACCTCCCACCAGCTGAAGTTTGCTGATCACAACAAGAAGCAGAGAGACAACCTGTTCTGGTGAGCAAGCAGAGGCAACTTTTGCATGCATAGATACAAAGACAGCGTGCAAAGGGAGTTCAGTTACACCATGAGGCAGAGCCAACACTTTGTTGGGATCAATCTGCCCTCCCTCTCCGACAGGAAAACATGAATTAGTCAACATTGCCACAAACCACCCCACAATCAGCTCTGCATTGAAGAAATCTCTCACAAGGCAAACCATCTGATTTCCTAAGTCATCAGAGACAGCATACTGGGCTTTTGATTTCCTCTCTGCCCTACCCCCATCCCAAAAGACAATAATGCTTTAAAGCCCTCTTTCAAGAAGGGAAATGCCCATGGTGTCTACAGGATGTCAGAGGTGAAAGGGATGTGGGTTAGCTGGAGGAGGTGGAGCAATGTGTCCCCGACTGCCATACCCTTTACATCGTATCAGGACGTGACCCAAAGCTCACAGCAGCAACCCACAGAATCATAGAAATACTTAGGTTGGAAAAGACCTGCAAGATCACCAGCTCCAACCATTAACCTGACACCACCAAGTCCACCACTAAACCCTGTCCCTAAGACATCTACACATCTTTTAAATACCTCCAGGGTTGGCAACTCAACCACTTCCCTTGGCAGCCTATTCCAATACTTGGCAACCCTTTCAGAGAAGAAATTTTTCCTAATATCTGATATAGCTGTGGGATCTGACTGTGAAGCATCCTACCCACTTCACACTTTAGCTGTCCTATCTCCCAGGAACACAGCCTTTTCTACAGGACATGGCTCTGAGGAACAAAAGCAAAAAAGTGTGAGATTACAGATCACAACAGACCTGCAAAATGGTTAAGTGTAGCTCTAAGTTAATCCCACTATTTTGTTTTAGAAACTGCCTTCACCATTTTTGAATATTCCTAAGTGGCAAAATTTGAAAGTTAGAGCCTGACACTGCAAAGGAGGCTCCAACGTCTATACACCACCATTGATTTAGGGATCCCGGTCATGCCGGCAGGTGCTCGTGGTTATAGATGTTTCCAGGTTCTCGTCATTAGGAGAAAACCTGAAAAACACTCACCTTCAATCCCAGCTTTCCTCTCCTTAAATATCTCCTTTAGCATTCCAAATACACACATCTAATAACATCAGAAGGAATAACAGGGTGAACAGTAGCACAGCCAGATGTACCAGAAGTTCTAACTTCACCTGAGCTCCTGACCTGCTTGAAGGCAGGAAAAGGTGATTCAACTTAGCTGGAATAAATTTCCTTTATTCCTCTTTCTCTTTGGATCTGCGAGCTGCCTTGAGAGCTGTGCAAAATTTTCTGGAGCAGCATTTTCAGGTATCAGGTTGGTTGACCTCAAGGCCAACATCTTATAAATGATACAATCCAAACCTCCAAGGTCAAACTTCTGCACTGAAAGATGTCCTTGTAAAGACATCTGAATATATCTATTTATTCATTACCTTGTTCTCTCTCTCTACTTGTATCTGGGTTTGGGGAAAAAAAAAAAAAAAAAAAAAGCCAGTTCAGTAGAAAGCACTCTCCTCCCTGTCCCATTAACCTGCTTTTATTTCCCCAGGCTACCAGCACACAAAAAGAAACAGCAAACCAGGTGCAGATCATCCTCTGAGCGGCTGCAAGAAGGGGGATGGGGGATGGCATTTCTTCCTGCTGAAACCCAGCCCCACCACCAGTGCTAAGCATTTGTGCTTCTTGTTGGCAGGCCAGCAAGCAGATAAATGGAGCACAGCCACAAGCCAGCCTGGCTAGCCAGGCATCCTCACTAACACACCACAGAGCCAAAGGCTCATCCCACCATCACACCATGCAGCCGCCCTCCGCCTTGGCTCATCGCTAATTCAGGGTTACGTTATTCCCAGGAACCGCCGCTTGTGTTCCCGCGTGGAAAGCCAACTAGGGAACATGCTAGCCCTCAGAAAAACCATACTCTGTGAGAAGGAGGGATTAGGAGGGAACAATGTCAGAGTGTCTTCAGTGAGCTGGAAGCAATCCCAGCTTCTAGCTGCACAATGACATGCAGGAAGGAGTTTTGAAAGCTGCTCAGTCACAGAGGACCCCTGCTTGCCAGGCTCGGAGACGTCTGGACATAAGAATGGCCTTTACAGCATAAGGATGCAAGAGGACTACAGAGCCCCCCATGCAGACCAGACCTGGCCAAATGGGGAATGGTAGCTCAAGCTCAGCTTTTCCTTTCTTGGCATCAGGTGCTAATCTTGTAGCCCAGATCCTTAACCTTATTCAGGTCAGGAGCTTCAGCACAAAACAGTCTTAGAAACACCAGACTTCTGTGGGAATGAGAAAGTCTGCTTTATGCAGAACCAGAGCTCTCCAAATATTGGAGCTGAAGTGCAAATGTATCTTGGAAAGGGATGACAGAAGGAAATCATGCTTGATGGGCTGCACATACTGGTACAAAATTATGTCTCGTGCAGCTTTTGATTTGATTTGCATGTTTTATAACAAGCTCCAAGGCAAACAAGCTCTTAACAAACTACATGCGGGGCATGAAACAGGATTATGTGGATGCTCATGAAGATGTTCCCCATAGGTTCTCCCTGATGCCCTGGCCACCCACTGCCATGCCATGCATGCCTCCAGTTTGCCACTGATCTTCTCAAGCTTGAACAGGTGGTCACACCCCAAAACCAGTGGAGAAGAGGTGAAGCTGGCAGTGCAGACACCCCCAGGGAGAAGGAGCATTGAATGCTGAGCCCTGGTGACAATTTTATTGGATTCAATAGTGGACATAAAGCAACATAAGCAACAACCAGTGATTCTTCTCAATTGTTTACAACCTGCAAGTCTACAAAGTCCATGCAGGAGAAATTACAAACATTTTACAATGCTGATTCTGCTCTTTTTTCTTGATTATTCTGAGGAGGAAGTAATCATTAGTCCATGGAAAGCATTCCAGGTTATTTGAAGAGGTGTGCCTCACACAGACTTTGTTAGCATGACTGACTGCCTCATAAAGTTGCACTATAAAAACAACCTATAAAAACAATCAAACCAGTAATTTAATACCTATGGGCAATAACATAGTACTAAAATATATCTTGTCATTCATTGCACCCATAAGCCAAAATGCCAGTATGGAAAACAAGACATAAAAATAGGGTGACAGGGAAACATGCAGAAGCGTTTGACTGGATGAGGCATTTAGGAGGATGAAAAACAAGGGATAATCAAGCTGTCCAAAATTTAACCACCAATTCAATGTGAAAAAAACTTCTAGATTTGACAGCATTTCCAAGAACATCCCAGTTTTGAGGAGTAGACCTGGGAGGTGAAACTTGAGCCAAGCACAGGGAGTAATAAAAATGGAAGCAACAATCTGTGCTTTTTTTGGATGGTGGATTCATGCTGTTGTATTATCCTTGCTCCTTGATAACATGAAATTGGCCTGCAGCAGATAAATACACAAGGAAATGTCATCTCCAGAAGAGCTTAAGTTTTTAGACCTTCATAGTTACACTCCTACTGAAAAACATACTTAGGTATGAGTTAAGAGAGTACACACACTTTGTGCTGGTCTGGCTGTAGACTCCAAAACAATGATCCAAAACATATCACTAAGCACTCTAAAAACTGGGGCACAGGGAACCTTGCGTGGGCAACTCAGGCTTTCTCCCACTAATACCAGGGATTAGCCAAATCAAGTTGGCACTGATGACAAACGACACCGCCATGACAAAGCTGATATTCCTCCAGTACTTTCTATTTTTAAGAGATATTCTGAACAGTGTGCTGTGCTGAAGAGCTGCTAGACAAAAAGATTCTTCATGATATAAATTCATCAGTCTCTCCTCACAGAGCTGACATCTCCAGACACTATCTTCAGGAAGATAAGATGCATATGGAAGAGGAACTGTAAACTGTCAGTGCAGCATGCACCCGCACAGCATAATCAGATAGGAAAAAAATACTGAGCACCACACTGCCAAGTGTCTAAGGTACATAGAAATTCCTTTAAAACAACTGCTGTAGGAACTTAAAAATAATAGCACGTCCAACACATCAGGAAACTAGTGAGTTATTTTTCTGAAGAGCTTTTAGTACCTCTGAGGAACAGAAATAGAAAACATAAATACTTTTTTCCTTTAAAGCAATGGTACAAGAGCCTCCTCTAATTGCAAGAATTCCTAACACCCCTGACTTAAAAAAGGTGAGGCTGTAGTTTTCAGGCAGCTTTTGCCTGAAACTTGATATATCTTAAAAGGCACCGATTTTCAAACTGCCTGGCAAGAGGCCTCAGCAGAGAAAGAAATGCTGCAGCACATCTTGGAGCAAGAAGATGGCATTAGAATGATTTGAGGGAGGTATCACAGATGATCCAAGGAAACTGAAGTCCTCAGACTTGTAGGTGAGAGATGATCTCATTCAACCCTCACGGTGGAAAAGCAAAGGCTTGATCAAGCAGCATTTGTGGTAATTGGAAGTGTTCAAGGTATGGCAAGACAAAAAGCCAAGTGAAACCAGAGAAAAGGCTTTAGATTCAGCAGGGGTGGAAAGAGGACATGGAAGGGGAGATAATATTCAGGTTGCAAGAGCAAGCTTCAAAAATAGGGTCAAACATTGATGCAAGCTTAGGAGGCAAATTCCTTTCAACCTATGGACAACCAATATACAGATATCTGCCCAGTTTCTTTTAGTTTCTTTTTGCCAAATTTCAGAGCTCAGCTGGGCAATATAGGCCACCATCATCCTTGCATATAGCTCCTCAAAAATCTTCTGCACGCACACAGAAGAAGAAGAAGAAGAAAAAAAAAAAAGAAAAAAAAATTGATAGAGAAGCAAGTCAAACCACAGCCAAGTCCAAGTGCTCTCAGTTTAAAATAGATATGGGAAACACCACATGCTTGGAGGTGGCTTTTGCACAGCTTCCATCCAGCAGCAATGCTTTCAGAACTTTTACTGACAACAGCCCAGAGTCAATATTATTCAAATATCTACCTGTATCTACATCCACGAGCTGATGACTGTAAACGTTACCTGTTCCTTTAAGCCATGGCTTCTTTAGCCATAGAACTGCTTTGCACTAGAGAATTCAGAAGCAATTAAAAGAAGACATTGTGGATGTTTCTTGGTAACCAATGGGTAATCTTCACCAAGAGATCCCTCTGGGATGTGCTGGAAATATAGAGATATTTCCAGCTATCTGCCAGCAGTACCAACCCCTTTGCCCTCACCCAGGCCACATGCTGCTTATTGCTCAATGCCGTGTTTTCGGGAGAGCAGCCAGCACGGAGGGCAGTGGGCAGTGCTGGTGGTCTCGATTGATTATGAAAGGGGACTGTAAACACAGCTAGAGATAACAAAAAGAGCTGTACAAAGAACTAGCAGGAAGATATAGACAGATAGATAGCCAAAAATTGCACTGTCATTGCTGCCAGAATCATAGGAAAACTTGGGCTGGTCAGAATAAAGGTTGCAAAGGGTAGTCAGGTACCACTGCTGCATTTTCTTGACAATGACATTTATTTAAGATCTTAATTCACTGGCTGCTCTGGGGTTTTGTGTATGGGGGCAGAATCTCTTGCAGACACAGTGTACTGCCTCTCCTATGTATTGTGCTGGTATGTGTCTCACCACCATCAGCCCCACACATCACAAGAGAGGGCAACAACTCAGAGATTTCCCTAAGGCAACCTTTACTGAAAGGGACCCCATCATTGCACCCAGTGGAAGAGCAGTATCTGTCTGTGTTAGCTTAAGTTGGGATTACCACTGGAAATTTCCTGCCCTATTAGAAAAGCAGACTGTTGCTTTAAAACAAGTCATATGGGTTGTTCTCAGCTAAAACTATCCTCCCTGACAGGGGTTCACACTATTCCATATTTCTGCCTGCTTAGAAGGAGGAAAAAAAAGAGGAGTAAGGTAGTCGTTTAACATTCTACAGGCAGTAGGTTTGACAGCAAACCCATAGAACTTGCCTTGCATGTATGAAAGGAAAACTTGCCTGACAGTTCATTTTTCAACACCAAATTAAGACCTGCTTTTGACACAACACCCTGCAATTCAGTTGGCATTGAGACGGAACCACACTTAGTCTTATATTTTTAAATAGAATAAATAAACCAAATATAAGGCTTCTAAGTTAACATCCAGCGCGTATCCAACAGCACACGGCTTCCAGTTTGACAAAAAGGTGGCTAACCTTTACTCCAGCCAAGCCTGAGCAAGAGAGGGTGGGCACTGACCGGCAATTACCTCCGGCGAGCCTGGAGCAAGCCCTCGGCAGTGAGCGCCTGCGCCTCCGCACCCGCAGGGCTGTGACCGACAGGGCGACACGGAAGCGGAGGGGAACAAGGGAGCTATAAATACCAGGGAGTCGAAGGATAGGTCTGGAGGCAAAAGCAACAGCCTCTTTATTCCGCCCGCCTCGTGAAGCAGAGGGAACGGCGGTTCTGCAGGGCTGGCGTGCAGCAAGCACGAGGGATTTAGGGCAGGAAGGCTGCCACTGCCTCACGCAGCCAAAGCAGAGTTGATCAATTAGCTGTTCAGTAACCCATTAAAAACCCGTTCAGCTGTGAATGGCTTGGACAGCTGCTGTAGCTAAATTTGCACAGGAGTTCAAGCTCGTTACCTCAAACACCTACAAAAACAGGGAGAAAAATAGCCACGAGGAAGAAAAAGGAAATTTTCTGGTTCCTCCTCTTTATCTGTAAGGCTCCGGTGAGAACTGTTCCCAGGTACAGCCTTGCCGACTGGGATGTTCACCACAAAGAGCAGAAGGGCATTACTGTGCTCTCCCCGCAACTTCATGACATGCACAGGGACAGAACAGACAGACAGACAGCCTGCATAGCCATGGGGCTCCCTTCCAGATGGCCTCAGTCAGAGGGATTCCAATCCATTCTGCACAAGCAGGCTGCACTAATTCCACTGCACTCACAATGCACATCCAGTATCCACAGTGCTCTCAGCCATCCCTAGCACACACAACAATATAACCCCAGATGTATTTTTCCATAGGAATTAATAGCTTTTTAAATTATATTTTTTATATACAGTTGAACTTCTGGAACACTCATGCACATGGGGCACATGCAGGGTAAACTTAATTCCCTTACTCACTGGCATCTAATAATTTTACCACAGGCACTGAAAATAACAGCTTGGTGCTGATGCCAGGTTTCTTCCTGCACAAACCCCCAGCAGCAGGGATGGAAAGGAGGTCAGTGGCACTGAGCCTTCCCGACAGCAGTGACCGAGCCAGTTTAAAACACTCATGCCATTTGAAAATGCCACATGGTCTGATCATGGATATTCTGTGTATGCCAGGGGTGAGATGAAACAGTTTATTGACAGAAAATATCCTTTTTTACCACAGCTACACACTCCCTTCATATTTATCTACCACTGATACGATGCCCACCCTGCTCTCAGCACCTCACAAGGCATTTTGGCCTGAGATGAGGGAGAGGACCAACATGAGAAAGGAGGTCTCTGGTAGGTCTCCCCCTCCCTCAGCAAAGCCATAATGCACTTTTACTCTCTCATAAATCAGTGGAGATCACAAGCTATTACTCAAAAAAAGCACAGTATCTCTGTAAAAATAATAATGAAAAAAACCAAGAAGAGAAGAAGCTACTGCGGTCCTATTTTTAAGCACTGTTATTATTAATGTGCCACGGTTCTTGTCTCCATCACCACACCATATAATAGTGTTGAGAAATTACTGCAGCATATTGTAATTATTTCAGTAAGGACACTGTGCTTCCATCTGTCAGCTTACACTTGCAGTACAATGAAGAACAATGTGACTTAAAAATAAAGTTACATGCACACTGTAATCCACCACCGATCACCTCTTCTCTGCTCATCCACCCAAATCTTGAAATCATGATTTGGGCAGGACTCTCAGAGAAACACTAATTAGAGACTAAAGAAGCAGGATCCTCCTAACAATGCAGCTGTAGGAAACACACTGAAGCTCAACTCCATCAAGAAGGATGCAGATAAATTTGAAAGAAATCTGACTGTGTCCTAAATGTACCTGTTTAACACTGCTGGAGAGCCATGTTCACAGACCAGCACATGGTTCCAGAGACAGTGTTTTCATCTAGTTAACAGTGACTGACCAAATTTCTGCTTGCACTTTGGCAGGAACTTAGCAGTCCCTTGGTTCTTCTTTCCCAGTAAGAAACTGGAATGGTCCTGTTGCTCTTTTCAAAGACAAAGTTAGAAAACCACCCTTCCTGCAGCTGTACTGCAAATTCCCAAACCACAGAAAAATCACAAAGCATTAAATAATTCTGTTTAGAGGACAAAGCCCTACGTGTAGGTACCTAGGCTATCTCCTACAGTGGGACAAGCTCTCTGAGAAGTCAAACAGGATGAGGTTATAGTGTTGTGGCCTCTACTTGTGATTCAGGAACAGGCAGTACAGCATCACTTAATAATTCACCAGTTTATTACCATAATTCAGCCAACCCATTTAATCTTTGCCACACAGAATAAAGCAAGCCTTGCCGGATAGGCAGGAACAAGCCGGCAGCTCTGGTTTACCAAAATACCTGCAATGTGCAACATTAATCCAGTGACACAAAATAACATGTGCAAAACAGTCAATCATGCATGGATATGTGGCCATTAAGTGCTGCCAGATGTATCAATTAGACATGTTGGGAGAAAAGAATAGTATATGAACCAACTCTTTTCCCACTAATCTGTTTCATTTTAGTGAAGTGTTATGGCCCAAGTAACAGTGGCAGGGCATGGTTATAATTTTCAAAAGAGAAAAATAATGTTTATTTTATATGGATAAACCAGACTTTAACTATATTATTTTTTCCAGACACATTCTCAACTTTAAAGCTGATAAAAATGACTGGTTGGATACAGCTCTTGAATGTTCAGGAAATATGCTGAAATTGCAGTTGTGCAAAATTAAAACAATGCCCAGATCTCCATTTAAAACAGAAAATCCCTGGAAAGGCTACTCAGGGGTAATTTCAAGGGCCTGTCCTACATTCCTGTGTCATGTCTGAGGAAGGAAAGCTGTGGGGGCTGTGGCAACAGAGACCAAGCAGGATCAAACAGCTCAGTGCATTCACCTCTGAGATCTCCTGCAGAGCACGTGGCTCCAGCTGCCTTCTCCAAGTGTCTGGACACAGGGATGGCGTAGACCTCTCACAGTCTTGCTGCAAGTCCACCCACTCCTTTTGATCTGTCCTGCAAAGACCCAGGAGTAGCAAAGTATCTCGGACAAACAGCCCATCCCCTGCAGGAGGAGCAGGTGATGCCCTTGCAGAGGGGCTCAGCACTACACCCATATGAAGCAGAAGTTTGGAAATGGAATTTAATTAATGTATTCCTTGATGAATTTGAAACTGACATCACCTGCTCCCCCAGCAGCAGTCCTGAAAGGAGCTGGAACCCCTGTTCAAGATGGGAGCAGTACCTCAGAGGAGCCCTAACCCCCAGGGAGAGGGCAGTACTCTTTAGCATTAAGCTTGGCAGCATTCGTGTGATTTTACATAGGCAAAGGAACGGGCCAAAACCTGAACAGGAGCAAATCAGTTGAGTTTCATTTCACTGGAAAACTACATAACTCAGGGTCTGACCTGCTGCTTTCCTGTGACAAATGGTATGCAGAAGGCAGTTCAAGGCTCCCACTAGTCTCCAGTAAGTAAAATATCATTGGTCTCATGCAGGTGTAGGCAAACAAAACACAAAAACACAACAAAAAAGTCAACCCCCAAAACAACAGCTCTTCCATCACCCCATGTTTTTGTCCTCTGAGGTATCAGGAAGTGCAAATTAATGGTGGCTTTATATGCATAATTTTTTCTACTGCTCATTAAAATCCCTTTGTGAAGTGCACATAAATGATATCATCTAACAATTCCTTTTTTTCTCAAGTTTTCTCTGAAGTTGCAGGAGGCAGGATTTCCTCTCTATTACATAAGGAGAAGAGGGTGTATTTGTTCTTTTGTCGTTTAAGACATATTAGCATGGTCAGGTTACTCAAGCCAGGCCCTCTTTCCTGATCTTTTCTTGCAGGGGAATTATTCTTGGCAAGGCTCCAGCCTAACCCAATGGAGGGAAAAACCAAGTAGCTTTACAAAGAAAGAGATATAAAACAGATGCACCTCTGGGCTTTGACCGACCACTGAGAGCTTCAGCAACAGCGTAGAAACAACAAATACAAGCTGGTGATGAGCCTCTGAAGTGTGGAAGTACAACCATCACTACTACCATGATAAATTACTGCAATGTCTGTTCAATGGGGGTGCTATCTTTTCCTTGAGAGGAAACATAATACAATCCTGGAGGCAAGGTACCACACCATACCCCTTCCCCAAGGAAATTAACCAGCCCCAGTAGCAAAGAACTGGTCCTTGAAAAACCCCATCTCTCAGCCCAGACAAAGAGACTGGAGTGGAAAGAAAAAGCCTCACCCTGTTATTCAGTGTAGGGGAACAATGGGGAAAGTGCAGGGGCAGTGCATCTAGTGCAGGGGCCTGAGCAAGATTAAGTCTTCCTCCTTTCTTAATAGGAAGAGATTGCTTCAGAGGTTGGCTCAGAAACTTCTCTTTTTATTAGGTGACAAAAGGATGTGCTTAATGTCTCCTGGAGTAGGTAAGGCTAAGAAGAGGAACTGTATGTTCAAGTATGGTGGCACAGCAAGAGTTACCCAGGGCTTGCCTGTTCACCCACTGCCACCCAGGAAGCAATTTTGGGCTGAGGTTTACCTACTGTTCCCCCAGCTGGAGCACTGATTTAAGTCTTAGACACAGAAATAGAGATTGATTTCTTGCCTTTGAGAGACCTCTATGCTTCTGTCTAACCAGACTGAAAACAGCTAACCAGTTACAAACCTTGGGAAGAAAGGAGGAATGACATGTTCCTAAGGCTCGCACTCCATGCCAAGAAAACAGAACAAAACAAAACACACACAAAAAAAAAAAAAAAA
>WEIU01013415.1:133779-198372 GCA_013389925.1 Aegithalos caudatus
AAAAAAAAAAACCAAACCAACCAAACAAAAAAACAAACAAACAAACAAAAAAACCCCAAAAACTGCAACAGCAAATAAAAAAACTAACCCAAAACAACGCCCCCCCCAAAAAAAACCAAAAAAAAAAAAAACCACACCAAAACAAAAAAAAAAAAAAAACCCCCCAAAAAAAAAAAAAAAAAAACCCCCCAAAAAAAAAAAAAAAAAAACCCCCCAAAAAAAAAAAAAAAAAAACAACAAACCCACCCAAACAGAAAACAATAAAAACCATCTGGTTATATAAAGGTCAAGGCAGGTCTCTTTCACATGATTCAGGAATTTCACAGTGCTTCTCTAACTCACATTTTTAAATCAAAATGTTCAAAACATTGCATCAAGTAATTTCAAATTCCAGAGCTGGAACATGCAATATAATCAACTATAATCTTGGTTTTAAATGTTAAATTAAGCTTAAAAAATTAGAAAATTGGAACATCCCAACAAAAATTCCCTGATTAGCATAGTCGCTCTTGCTAAAAGTTTTGGACATTTGTGATGTCAAACAATTACTCTAAGCTCATTGTTTAAAACAAACAGAAACAAACCCTAAATTTTTAAGGATTTTTTTTTTTTTTTCAAAACAGCATGAAAAACCTGTAATATTTGAGTGGTTTATGTTGTTAAAGGACCCAGCTGTAAGAGGCTCCACTGATTATAGTGTGTCATTTTGTATGGTCAGATATTTAATGCTCACATATTTTAATCTCTGGACAAAGCACTGAGGACGCTCACAGATAAGATATCCCACACTCTCCATTATGCCTTCCCAGCTGCCTGTGACTTCATTTTACAGCTCCTTGACTCATATGATGTCACCACAAGAGATTTATACTCAGGTCCATTTAATATCAAGGAGCAAATTATCCAGGAGAAACCATTTGCTTTCCTTCCCACCTTCCCACCTTCTGTGCCACCAACTCACCCACCCCTGATCCTTATTTAGTTTTATGGCCTGGAGCTAGCAGTGGCAGAGGAGCAGCAGCAAAGCCTGAGCTGGATGAGGAAGCACGGGAAGGCACAAGGCTTTCTCTGGGCACCCCAGCATGCTCCCACTTTTATCTCCTCTTCACAGCTCTGCTCATAGGGCTGTGCCAGCTCACTGCTGTAGTGTTTTTTTCTCTCCCTGACAAACAAGAGACTCCTGCCTATGCCTCTGAAGCATTAATTCAGGTCTCAGATTGCTGAGATGGAGGAGAGTCCCTTATGCCTGGATGCAATAGGAGAAAATCCATTACTGCTAACCATGGCCTGACTATGAAAAGTAATAGACCTAATTTCAATCACATTAATCTCTTGAAATGTATTAAATTTCAGCAGAAAAATTTGAGTGGCTTTTCCCCCTGCAAATATGCCCATGCCAGTGGTGCAGCCCAAAGGGCAGGGGTCCAGAGAACTTGAGGAATCACCATCCTTGGAGATATTTGAAACACAGCTTTGTGTGGTCCCAAGCAACTTTGACCAGAGGTCAGACTAGATGATCTCCCTTTCACCCTAAATTATTTTGAAGCTTTGTAGAAAATGGTGGTCTTGGACTTGTTGTCATGATAAATAGGAGCTGGGTGAGGATTTGGGAAGCTGCAGAGAGCACAGATATTGACAGAGAGAAAAAGGAATAGAAGAGGGATTGTATGGCATTGATAGTTTCAGATCCGTTCTTTGCAGATCCATGGGGATAACCATCCTATTTTAAACTATAAAGTAGCTTACAGCTGTATGGTTTGGGATTTTTTTTTTTTTTAGTTAAAGAAGATATGTGATCTAAGCTGGATCAAAGAAAAAAAAAAAAAGAAACAAGCAAAAAATCCTCATCCATCTGCTCTCAAATAATTAAGATTTATTTCTGACTCTGCAGGAATGAATATAGTGGTTTGTTAAAACTGTAAGAATAAAATCCACAAGTTCTGAACCAAAGCTCTGTTGAAATGGTCCAGCAGAGAGACTCCCTAGTCAAGGGAGTCACCTTCTCTGGGAGGAGAGGCACCTTCTCTGGGAAAGGATAAACAAGGCAGCTTGCAACATCGAGGGCTCTTATTCTGCTGCCACTCTGCATGTTATACGGGGTTAATTTTAAGAGAAAAAAAAAAAACAACTGCAGGGCTTCCTTAGCCAAACAGGGAGAATTTCGATCGCTTCAGAACAATGGAAGCAAAGAGAACTCAAGGGAGTTATTCATCTTGTAAATGGAATTTGATTTTCTAATGCAAAGAGCAGGCTTTAATTACAGCAAATTGAAACAATAGAACATTTCCTTACTAAAAAGTTGGAGGGCTTTTTTGTTGCTATGATTACTGTGTGAAGGGGATGTTTGTGCTTAGAAGCCCTGGGCAATTACAGGAAGGTTTAACTTCAGCCAACTACTTTGTAGAAGTTACCATAATTGACATTGGGAATGTTTTCCCATAACTTACTTCTCTTAAGGACCAAACACAAATGCCATGATGTGTGATGTACTACATTGGAACAGAAAGGAACAGATACCTCTGCGTCAGGAAAGAAATGCTTTCTGTGTTGAAGAGCATGGCCCAGGAGAGAAGCAACACGAAAGGACCTCCATCTGCCACAGCAAATGGGATTTTCCATCTCTCAGAAGAAAGATATCAATCACTTAAATCACATTTTAGTACTGCATGAAACAGTCCTTGCTAGCTCATGGTCATTATATTTGTTAGCATCTAAATTTTTTTTTACTATTTTATTGTATTTATTATGACTAGTTGCATTACTAAGATAGCACAGGACTCAGTGCATATGATATGATATCATATGATATGAAGATATGATATGATATGATGATATGACACCCTGGTCAGGTGTTCAGGTTAAAAATGTTTACTTTAAAGTTTATTCCATAGCCACACTCCCATCACATCCCAATATGTATTGGTTCCTGGCATCACTCTTGGAAACAGGTGCCAAAACTTGAGGAAACTGAAGGAAAAGAAGAAACTCCCACACTGCTGTGAGACTTTCTGGGTATGACAAAAATGTATGCTCTGTTTCTTAGAGGCTGCAGTCACATTAGAGCTTAATTACATTATCATTTAATGCTTAAAAATGTCAGGAAAGGACTAGGGGAAGGAAAAATAAATCAAAACTCAGAGACAGATGAGATGCACACAAGTTTAAATGCTGGATTGGATTCCCAGTGAGGAACTGTTACCATTATTTTTGCCTCTTGCCAAACTGTAAACAAAAACTTAGTGTGTTTAATCTTAAGATGCCTGCACGTCCAGCTTGCTAAGCTAGTTGAAGCTAATAAAATTGAACTACCACTTCAAAATATTTTTGTTCCCTGAAATGTTTCATAATGAAAATCGTGATGGGGATAAAACAGATCATGCTCTTCTGAGGTCTCAGGGCTATCAACCACGCTCCATTTAACCTTAGCAGCCATCTGAGCTGAGGAACTTCAATCTTTTTGCGGGGAGTAGATGCACTCAGAGCTGACTTGGCAATTGATGCTGTGCCTGCATAACAAGGAGTGAGTCTAGAGAGCTGCTGCTCATGCTCAGCACCTTGTTTCTTGAGATGTGTAGCTCAGAACCTTGTGCCTCTGGGTGACTGGTGGCCTCTCAGACTGAGGGGAGACTAAACATACGGTCAGTGCATCCAGCTGAGAGAATACAGAAGGGGACAGTACAACAGGACAGTCCCTGCTAATGGAAGAAGTTCTATGCTGTCATTCTTTTAGAATTGAGATTTCTCCTATCAGCAGCTGTACAGAAGACTGATCCTGGTTATCTACTTCATAAAAGCCAGATGGAATATTTTTCAAGCTCTTATTGGGGAAGAACTTGGGATTATTTGTTTGTTGTTTCACTTTTTTAATTATCATCCAACTAAGTATATGTTGTGCAGTCCTAGAAAGTCTAGTAAAAGTCTGTGTTTTTGTGTTATTTGCCGAATGATATTCCAGTGGGATCACATGGCCAAAAACTTGGGATTTCATAGCAAAGTGAAATTACATATTAGAAGAGAATGCCCATAAAGTATATTCATTTTTAATGAAGACATTAAAAAAACACTCAGAGCTTTGTCTCCTCACTCTATGCCCAGCCTACTGCCACTGTAATGATCCCAAGGCTGGCAACCTTGAAGGAGAGAGATGCTTCAGTGTCTCTCTGTTAGTGAGATTTTCAGGATTTTCATCTCTTCATTTAGGAAATTATTTTACAGTAATAGATAAAAATTAAAGTAAGGTGCCAGAAAGATTTGAGCATAAATGTTTTTGAGTGGGGCCAATGACTGTATGGCTCATGAGTCTTCTCACCATACATAAAAGCCTAAGGTTCTCTCTCAGACTGTGGCAAGCAGGGCAGTGGCCAGAGGTCTGAGGCAAATGAAGCAAAGGATCATGAATACAGCCAGAGGGGTTACAGAGCATCACACAGAGCATTTCATTTCTCCTCTCTTCTAACAGCAAGATTCAGACACAATATGTGGGTATCCTGTATGTCCAGGATGGGACATGCAGGGAGAAACCCTTTGGGAAACTACCAGTGAAGCCATTTTCCTGGAGATTTCTGATGATCCCAAGTCACATTAACAAACTGCTCAGAGGCACTTGCTCAGCATGATCCTAAAGGAGCAGGTCTGAAAAATGAAAACCTAACCATGTGAGACTGGAAATCATTTGCTGAGGTCCTTTCCCCAATATTTCTAGTCTGTTTCAGGAACATCACAGAAATCTTTCCTCATAGCACCTTTGTTACAAATGGAAGTACTGCCATTAAGCTCTTTTTACAACTGAAAAACTAGGGAATGAAATAAAATACCTGAAGTCTCAGAGCTTGATCTGTCCCAGGCTTTCCCCTTGCCCCTGGAACATATGTAACATACAGACAAACCTGAGAAGTCAAGCTGGGCTGGATAGAAAATTGGAACAGCAGTTTGTTTTGAGAAACACCATTCAGGCAATGCATTTATCTTGCATGACTAAAAGCAAATATTTTCTTCCTTCAGTACCCTCTCCTGCCAGCTCACCAATTTTTCAAGATTTTTTAATATCCATAGAAAGGCAGTTCTGTATGCACATGAAAAATAAACATCACTGTACTGTAATGGCTTGTGGCATGGACATATATTGCATTTGAATCCTTGCTCATGATGGTTTTATATCCGGAGTGTGAAATCTTGGCCACCTGACTCTTAGATTAATATACTAGCAAGATAAAATTAGATAGATAAAAATCTTAGCTGTGCAAGGGTTTCTTATTATGCTTCTCATCCTTTGCTATATCACAATGAATTGTAGCATCTAACTTCAGTTAAACCCCCTATTCAATACTTAATGCTCAACAGAATGGAGAACATTTATTTTGTTTTGGAGTTTAACTTTAGATGAGGTGACATGCAACAGAATGGAACACAGACACTGCAAAACAGTCTCCTGCAGTGTGACAAATTACAGACTACAAAGGAGTAATGCAGAGGCAATTAAAAATGGAATATACCCCTGGAAGCTGGCATGCTGCAATCCCATGATTAAGTAGCCAAGCTGAGATTTCAGCAATGTGCTCACATCTAACCATACTGCAGAGCGTGAGGGGAAGAAGTCCAAACAAGGAGAACTTTGGTCTGGTTCTGTGGCAGTGGTTATTTTTCTGTACAACAAAAAGGGTCACCCTATACACCACCCTTCCCTTCCTGTGCCATTATTCATGAAGTCATTCAAAATCATGCAGTATAGCAGAGTAAGTTGGAAGACCTTGCCTGTGCTGAGACTTCCCTCTCCATGCAATAATGGTTCCAAGCAGCTGCTCATCCTGCAGTGTGTGCACAACCCCCCTGGCCCCATGGTCCTGTATGCATGCTTGTGTTTCTTTGTCTGGAAGAGAGGCCCTTCACATGTCCCATTTGCCTGGCTTCTAAGAGGCTGCTTGACCTCAGCAACATGACCTACAGACTTGCAGGAGCTGGGATAGTCAGCAGTGTCCTCTAAGCCAAGAAATGCATTCAGCAGTTGTCCCTGTCCTCTGGAAGAGAAACTCTGTGCTGCAGCTACAACAGGCAGCGGGAGCAGGGGGACACGTGGATTGAAACATATAAATTAAAACTTTTAAATGGCCATGATAATAGAGCAGGAAAAATGTTATACCTCCTCCTAGCTTAGATGGCAGGGTGGAAAAGACATTGGCAAAGTCCTTTTCAAAAACATGCTAAGAGTTAAGATGGGTCTAACTCAAAGTTTCATATCTGTTACCAAGGCATTGTATAGTCTTAATTGTTACAGCAACTAAGTTATTACAGCAAGGCACTGAAATTAGTCACACAACAGAACACTGTAATTCACACTGTCAAAGCTATTTTTATTCACTTGGAGCTGTTTTTACAGACTGACATAATTGGACAACAGGTATGACAAGCCTTTACTGTGATCTTATCTTCACCGAGCCAGAGATTTTGTTGTAGGAGAGGTTGAAACTCAGAGCTCTGACAAACAACCCAGCATAGAGGAAGCCTACCTCACCCATGGAAATCAGGGGGGCACATTTTTCTTTCTCTTAAGCTAATGCCAGTCCCACCAGAGCTACCTTCTTGTAAGACAAGAACTATAGTAACATTTCATACTGGATATTTCCTGAAAACCACTTACAAACAAAAGACATGAACAATAGGGAAGAAGAGCGAGGAGAAGAAAAAAGAAGAGAAAAAATAATATTATGTATTTTTTATCTAAATATTCACCTTTTTGAAAGCTCTTGACCGAGGCAGCTGGCTTTGGTTTCCACATCCACCTTCAAAGTCCACCTGCAGACCTGACCATACACAGCCATAGATCTTCAGAGCATATGTCGTGTCAGCACAATAGGATCTGTTCATTCCTTTACCTTACCACATGGATGAGGCTGTCCAGAGAAGTTGTGGATGCCAGTGTGGATGGCACTGTTCAAGGCTGGATTGGATGGGAAGGTGTCCCTGGCCTTACCAGGGGATTGGAATTAGCTGATCTTTTAGGTCCCTTTCAATCCAAACCATTCTCTGATTCTATATTAGCCCACAGAGCTCTTCTTTACTGAGCCAAGCAATACCCCAAAAGAGCAGGAATTTGTCCGTACTTCATCATTAGTAGTATGTTTAAATAGTAACTTTTCACTTTTTGGTGCTTCCCAACTTGCAGGCAGACTGACTTCTTGTATTGGCCTCATCATGGAAATCGTTAAGATTTAGCCTCATTTCACTCATTGAGCAATTCTAGCAGAGAAATTAAGTGAGAGCTCTGCAGCCACACAAGGCTATAAACAATACTGCTTGGCACAACAGACTGTGCCTCAGCAAAGCAGCACCTACATGGGCATAAAGTAACCAAAATGGAATGAAATATTTACTTCATCCTGATTTTAGCCTGGTCTGAAAAAGCAGAAAAGTAAGACTGCAAACCATTCCCAGCTTTGCTCTGAGGGGCTCTGCTCAAAATCACCTGGCAGCTGAGGCTTAAAACCCACATTAATTAGAGCTGACCTGTGCTGAGTTAGAAAAGCTGATGCTTAAAAAAGGCAGCAAGTAACAGCATCTCATGTCATTAGGAGATATTTTCCCCATAGAGCGCTAATTAGCTGGCACAGCTTTGGATTTCAGTGGGAGCTCCTCATCTTCCTGAGATTGCCTGACAAACTTCCCCAGGCACAGGCTACTTCTTTGTCATCCTTCCTGCGGTGTTTAACCCTGGCTAGGAATAACACAGGCTATGCCATGGATAAGGAAAAAAAAATAATCCCACTGTGCTGCTGACACCGGGAGAGCTCACTGCCTTGTGGCGAACAAGGCGGTAATAATTCTACCAGTCCTGACGGGGATCGCCGAAATGTCAAGGCTGATAGCTGCCCTTTCCCTTCTGACAAGATCATTAGCCCCTGGGAAGGAAATAAATTACTGAGCCACTTAACACCTCATTAGGAGTTAAAACTATGTATTCAGCATCTCCAACTCAAGTTTTAAAGCAGCTTGGGTGTTTAACAGCCAGCTGTGAAGTTAGCTCTGCTAGTATACAGCACTGTTTCCCTTAAGGGAAGCTTTCCCTTTTAATGTCTCCAAATCCCAGGCAAATAATTTTTTCCATTCTCTCTGCTTAGCTATACTGGTTTGGGATCTATAGTCTGTCAGTATTTATAAATAACCCACTTTGTTTACCAATTATTTTAAGCATTTTCAGGAAAGGGAAGGAAGAAAACTAGGAATATTGCAATTGCCTGTCTGCCCTCATTAACCCAGTAATTATTGCACTGTAATTCAATTATTCTTGTACTCAGTTCCAGATAAGAAGACTGCAAAGGCAATAATAGCTTAAGAAGTTTCCACTTTTTTTTTTTTTTTTTTTTTTTTTTTTTTTTTTTTTTTCCCCTGCTTTGTTCTCTAAAGCTGTTCTTCCCTGCCTCTGCATCATTCCGCCCTCCTTGCTATGATATACAGGGGGCTTGCTGCTGTGCATTGAATCAGAGCTAAAAATAATTATCTTCCTTTATTTTTGCAGCCTTAGATTGTTTTAAAACCCAGATCAGTTGGTATTTGCATGGTGAATACACTCTGAAAGCTAAATTAGTTTTTTCTTATTTTGTCCAAGTTAATAAAACTGGCAAACACGTTGTGAACTACTACTGGAAACTATGATAATAATGGCTTTAATGCCCAAATCTGTGATGATCAAGACTGTGTCAAAGCAAATGCTTTGAACTATAAACCAGCTTTTGACACTCTTTGCTGTAGCAATGGAAGTAGGGGGCACAAATGCAGGTCCTATGTTTGGAACTCTTCCTACCAGAAGTATGAATGGTGCAAAATAGTCACGTAAGGCTGGAGTTTTCAGATGGGACCAGGTTCCTTCTACCTGGGGCAAAAATTAACTGCCAGTCTGGGCTGCCCTGTGGAGGTATTTTAGGCTGAACATCACCCTTCATCTTCATGGGTTTATTGTGACCAGAGGTGCAACCACAGTGGCACAAGGTGCAGGCACAGCGCTCTTCCTCACTGTGGTTTCACTGCAGCGTCTCACCTTCCCTCTCCTGTAACCCCAAGGCTTTGGCTTGGTTATGAAAACACAATTGTCATTTACCACAGGGTGTTTTTCTGTCACCCACAGCATTCCCTGGCTCAAGAGGGTGTCATTTGTTCTCCATTCAACTTCACAGGCAAGTTGGATCATATCCAAAGACTGTCACCCAGTTCATTTGCTAAGGGGGTCTTCTTTTGCTGACAGATCAAAGAACAGATTTGAATTGAAGAAAAGTTACTCTACCCTGCTACTAGAAAGAGTGGGGGGGTGGTAATGTGGTGTTTAAATACAGGTCTTTCTTTTTAAAAAAGCAAGCCTCAGGTTTAACTTGGTTGATGTGATTTCCTCAGTCAGTATATGTTGGACCAGACTGGTTTAGAATTGTATCTTGAGCCCAGCTGTAAAGCAAAAATGATTAATCCTTAATTAATTTGACCTAGAACTGCATTTCAGAGCTTAAGAGCTTTCCTTACTTGGGGAAGAGTGGTATATTCCTCCTCCTGACACACGCACTCCCACATAGCTCGTCAAAGCAACTGTGTGGAGCTTCTGCACCAGAATCCTGCTTTCTAAACCAAATGGTAGCTGCCATCCTTCCTCTGCTTGGTGTTGAAGTCTGTGTCACTTAGGTTTGGCAAGCTCCAGTGACATCGGTGTGTGCCTGATCCCACCACAACAGACAGGTGCTGAGATTGGACCTGTGAGGGAACATGCACCACAGATCAGCTCCAAAATGGGGAAAATAGCTCTGGTTTCACTCAGAGGAGCTGCATGGAATGTCTGTGTATTGATCTTGTTCATATGGATGCCCCTTCTCAGGGAAGCCAGGGTGTTTTGGGATCTGCATTACAAGAGGGAAACTTCCTACCCGATCCCACTAATGTGTCTCGGATGGGAGCAACATGCTTTTGGATGTCCCATCAGGGCTTTTTGATCAGTCAAATGTCTACTGCCTTATCTCTTGTCAATGCTCCAGATCCAAATGGGTGGAGGAAGAAGAGAAAATGAAGAAAAGTATTTTTTAAATTGCCAAAAATAAGCCTGGGAGAACTCTCCAGCTCCCAAGAGTGATTAAGAACTGGTTTATAACAACTGTTCTCAAAGCCAAATCTTCCATTAGCCTCCCTCTCCCCAGAGGCTTTTCTGGGGGATTATTTTTGAGTCCCACCACAGTTATGAATGGTTAACCCATGTCCTCACAATCAGTGTTACCTGCCCCAGCAAGAGGGTATGGGGGAAGCATAACCCAGAAGAGGAAGAGGGGGTAGTGGGTTCTGCTGAGCTTGGCTTAAGTCAGGCTGAGTCACCAGGAGGGATGACCAAAAGCAGATGGAAATGTATTTTCCTGAAAGTTTTTGGAAACTATCAGGCCTCAGGCCTAACTGTGTCTGAATCCAACATCAAGGTCTGTTTCAGCCAGTACACATCTTTGGGTGCAATGTGAAGTTCTCCTCAGTGTCATGTGTTTTCTTAAGGGACACACAGGATGATGTTAGCATACAATTGTCCTTTAACATTGCATTTCAAGAAGGTTTTAACACCCAGAATCTGGAATGGGAATGTCTTATCTTGCAAAGGAACAAGAGAAACAGATGCCTGCTGCTGCCCTTGGGGTGGGTTGAGTCCGTTCAGCTCCTTGCCTTCAGTCCTGCCTTGGCAACAGGGAAGGAAATTATTCTTCATGTTCTGAAACTGCAAACACTGACTTACTTTGCAGATTTTCCTTCATGCTTGGCAGCAAGCACCAAGGCCTGGCATGAAGGAGAAAAACTAGCTCTGGTGGCAGCAGCCTGAGCCTTTGAAGTGGTGAGAGCTGCTTTTCCCAGAAAGTCACTGGTGACTTTCTAAATGACCTCAGCATGCAGAGGTGTGACAACCATTAAGACTCAGCTGACTGGTTTGCTTATAGAAAAGTAATTTCCAGATTTACTTAAAGGAAATCGGAGAAGTCCAACACCACATTCTTCCCAGAGAGGGGATGGACTTCTGCTGATTTTCCTGTGCATAGACTGTCTCCATTTAATACACCCCCAGCTGTCTTATCAGTCCTGCAAGTGTGCCTGTAGCATTTGCAGTAAATCCAGCAATGCTGTAGAGCAGCAGGATTTTCCTGTAGGGATGGGTGAATTTCTCTGACCTCATTTCAGATCTCCTCAAGTATTATGGATTGGAAAGTCTGTCTTAGATTCATGCATTTCTAGGGGCGGAAGAAAAAAAAGGTAAATAGGAAGAAAATAATGCAAGGGGGGAATGGTAGTCAGGCTATGAAGCCAACAATATAAAAATTGTTATGAAATTAGAGGCTGAGATGGGAAAGAGAAACAGTTTAGTGAGCCTCTAGCAGCCTGTGCCTTGTAGAAAATGTATTTGGCTCTCAGAAGGAAGAGGGAAGATTACTTCATCCCTGGATCATCATCTGTTCCCTAGCTGGAGCACGCTTTCAATCTAGATTAATGGACCACCCTAGAAACCCTAATGTAACATTTTGAAAGGTAGGTAGATTTGCAAACCTGTTCAAAAATCACACTGAGCAGTTTCTAAGGCTCTGTGTTCCTCAGTATCTACTTTTGGTACCAGAATTTTGGGAAACCACAGCAAATGGCACCATGCTGTCACCATAGAAGACTCACTCCTTTCTTTCTTTTTATTAATGTTATTTTTCAGAGTCCTCCTGACACTATTGCTCACCAATATCTGCAGTCCTGAGCAAGCTTGCTTCCTCAGGGTGTGCTACCCATGGCAGTGCTGGCTGCCTACCTGCTCTAAAGTCACACGTACTTTCTGGGTAATTCTTCACCCCAACCAGGGAGTGCAAAACTCAAGCAGATGATGGGTTTTTTCAGGTGGAAAACTGAGATGTGGGGAACTGAAACATCTTGCATAAGGATATTCAGCTGGTCAGGGACAGAAGTGGATGTCAGATCCCAGGCTTTTCAAGACCAGGTCAGTGCTCCAAAATGGAACTTGCTTCAGGAGAGCCAGCTGTACTCATGTACTCATCCCTCTGCTTGGGGCCCTTCAGTAGCACAGCCCTTCCCATCTCACACCAATCCTAGTGCCACACAAGATGGAGAGGGGCCTCAGACCTGCTTCTTTCACCCAATCTCTTCTCCAGTGAGTTCCTGACACAAAACCTTTCTCATCTACCAGGAAAAAAAAAAAGCTATTTTATGTTCCTGGATAGCAGGAAAAGAGCATTCTGCCAAAATCACTGGTACAGTACAGCACCATCCCAGGAGGCAGCCAGCTCCTGTCAGGGGAAATGCTCTGCAGACACAGAGGGATGTGCTGCCCAGGATTGCATGGTGGCTTTTGGCAAGGCTACCAGTGATGGGCTTTACAAAGTGATTTCTCAAAGCTCCTCCTCTGAGGAGTGAACAGAGAAAAAACCTCTCGTTCTGTTCAAAGACATCCATTAAATTCCCATTTAAAAATGTCTTTGGATGTAATTCAGCATTAACTGTAAACACGATTCCTGACTATGTGAATATTTTATTATTTCAATTAGTCATCTATATTTTTAGAAACAGGGGGCATAAAAGATTGAAGTAATTTTGCTTCAATTCTTCCATGCCAAGATTTTTTTCTCCAAAATATATTTTGTTAGAGCCTTGTGTTTCTGATGAAAGAAACTGAAGTTAAAAGAGAGATCTGCACTCTAACACTTGCCTGAAATATGGGTCTACCTAGGCAGATGGCAGTGTGTAAAGTTTCATTTAGGCAGGTAGGAAATTCTCCTCTCCAGGTCTCTTCCCAGCACTGACTGTCCTAAATTCCTCCCTTATCACACAGTTTATTTCTCCAGGGATAGCCCCTTCCTAGATAAAAGCATACCTTTTAATTTCAAGCCACACAACATTTGTGCTCCACTATATTTAAAGACCTACGTGCTTTTCTAATGACCCATGGTGCTCTGATGGCTAAATCCTGCAGACACCCATATCCTTATGCATGCCCAAGGGCTCCTGATGCTGCTTCAGCCCCAAGGATCCTACTCAAATACAATTTATCATGTTATAAAAGATTCTCATTTACAGACAGTTATAAAATTTGGTGCCTTTTTGCCATCAGTGATCTACTCAGAGGGAGTTTTTAATTCCTTTCCACCCTACCCCAGAGGCATTCCTCTGTAACTAGGGTTTGGTAATGTATGGCTGTACATTTTCAGTACATCCTGCTAATTTCCAGCTGGTCCCTGGGTTATAGATGAAATTTTGGAGCTGCTGTAATTCCTACCATAGCTCTTCAAAAGCACAGTGCTACCACAGGCAGGCTGGAACCCATTAAACCAGTTTTTTTTTCCCCATATAGTATTATTTCTCACAGCTGCTAGGGGAGAACACATACTCTAACTTCTAAATATAGAGAGCTGGGTATCTTCCACCTCACTCCCATTTTTCCACAGCTTTTATATCTTCCAGACATGGATTCTTCTTTGAGTTTTATATGAGTTTCTGAACCCAACCGAAAGAGCCAGGAGGTCCATGATGGAAAGTCACAACTTCTTGAGCTCACAACATACAAGGTAAAGGAAGACTCAAACTACTGCCAGTTATTCCTCTGCAGTGCTCCTGGTTTTTTTGTTTAGCACTGGCAGTCCAGTGAAAGTGGCTGAAAGGGCAAATGTTTAGCATAGGAACAAAAGGAAATAAATGTTTGCAGGCATTGCCCAACTTGGCAGTCTCTCCTTTTTTAAAAACTCTTTACAGCTTACACTGTTTTAAAGAGAACCCGATCAACAAATTGTGGAATCACAGACCTTAACCTCAGGGTGCAGCATGAGGGGATGAAAGACAACCCAGAGATATGTGTAGGTCAAGATTTCCAACCATGCACTTGTCCCTCCTGCAACTCCAAGAACCAGACTCAGAAATGTGCCAAAAGTTGGAAACCTCTAAACTGCCGATGTCCTTACAGCCCTTTTTCCCATGAAGTCACAACAAGTGACCTCTCAGGCAGATATTGGTCCCTTTGTACTACTACAGCAGCCAGACAAGAAAGGGGAAAGCAATTTGGTCACTGATGTCAACACTGTGAAACAGATACTGTGGGACCAACTTCAGAGCCCTGGCTGCCTATTTCAACCCTCTCCCTGCTCTGCCATGCACATTTTGTAGTCACTAGACATACAGGACAAGGAAGTTACTAATTCTTTTTTAATGTCCTGAGTGCTTCCCCATGTATTCATGAATCAGATTTTATAAATGCCCTTACATCTGACAGAAACTACACAAAAAATATTCCAGTGCTTAATGAGATTTCTGAAATGCTGCTTTGACATCAGAACTGAAAAGTACCTGCTCGCTTTGCTGCACTGAAGTTTATTCCCCTAATTGGTGCACAAAGTCTAGTTTCAAGCCATTGAGGTTACCTGGTCAAAGTCATAGGGTCAGTTCTTATAGCCCCTGTCACTTCAAATCTCTGCCAAGAAAGGTCAGTTTGATAACAGGGTTTCTCCATGTTGTCCTTCTTTTTATCATAGTTTTGTTGTGTCCAAAACACGTGTCTCAGCTTTGAATTAAAAAGAAAACACCGCAAAAAAATCACACACACCAAAAAAACCCCAAACCCAAAACTGAGGGGCAGCTTCAGGGAATAATTACACCAAGGGCTCAGCTCTCTGAGTAAGTTTTGCCACTTCTATTAAATATCCTTAATTTTAATGATAAACATTTTACTCCTATTACTGTGAAAGAACGCTTATTCAATGTGTTCCAGAACAGCCCATGGTTTATGGACTATCCTATTTGAGCTGATGGAGTGATACTTCTTCCCACACATTTTGCTCCTTGAAACACACTTTCTAAATTACTGGAGACTAAGTTAAAGGACCAAGCCTGTGATACAGCAAACTGCTGCTGTTGTGAGGCTGAAAACTCAAAGCTTTTTTCCTCCAAGTCTATCCACTGGAATATTTTGGTGTATGCTGGATGTGTCCCATGCCCAAAGCCCCCATGTACTACACGGGATCCTGTATCCTACCTGGCATGAGGCTCAGGAGGGATCAGTAAGCCCTGCAATATTTGGCCCAAGTTTGTATTTTCCGGATGCATGTGATAGTCCTTTTTGTGCCTGTGGGACTGTCCTTATTCTTACCCTTTCTTTCAGAGTCTCAGAAAGCTGCACAATGGAAGCAAGAAGAATCTAACAGAGCTGTAGCAGCTTTGTTGGCCCCACTAAAACCATCTGGAGGACCTTGGCCAAAATTCATTGCCTTGTCCTGCTTAAAAGGAGAAAGTATCAAGGAAAATGCCTGTTCCCAATTCCTACATCTGGCAAAACAACTTAGCAAAGACATTTCACCTTTTATTGCCTCAGTGTCCACATCTGTGAAGATAAATTGTGAAGACATGCATGGCATATGAACAGGAGAGCTGTAGGAAACTGAAATATCCCATCAGGGAAGCAGTAGTGATATCAGTCAACAACTGAAGGCTGAACAAGGACTGACTGTCTCTGCAGGACTTCTATATTTTTCAATGCTGCTGTGTTATTTTTCTTGTCTTTTCCCAGCATTTTCTGTTCCAGGTGGTTCCACTTCTACAAGGGAAGTTTGCAGCCCTCCCCTCTCCTCCCCTTCCCCACAAATAAATTACACGTCTCCTGCAGAAGAGCTGCAATAGGCAGGATGCTCATATTTCACTCTGTGCCTGTGTGACCTTTAAAATATAACCTGCCAGTGATAGAAAAAAGGTAAAGGGAGGAATGTGTTCAGCTTGAAGCACAGGTTTTCACAGCAGTCCAGCCTTGTGGGGCACACCTGGTGGTGGCCAAGCATAGAAGGACTACGGAGCTGAGCGATAAGAAGAGCTGTGCTGTGTGCCCAGCGCTGGAGAGAGGCTGGCACAGGCCCTGTGGGTGCAGTGAAACCCTCTCTGCATTCCCCATCCTGCAGCTCGCTGGCCAGGTCTGTGTGACTGACAGCCCCGTTATAAAAGAGGATCAGCAACGGGTGCGGTGGCATTAGACAGAAATTACTGAGCGGGAAGAGGGAACATTCAATCATGTACTGAAATGCAGCCAGCCTGGGGGCCGAGATTTACAGTTAATAACACCATGTACTATTAATCCTCTCATTGCAGGGGAGAGGTTTTAGCAGAGAAATCCACCATGTTGCAGGAATTTCATCCAATGGCTTCTCCTCTGTTTTCAGCAGCAGTGGATAAAAAATAGGAAGGAGGTGTAAGAGATAATTAGCACTGTTAACTTCAGTTAAAATCAATTAGAATGAACAACAACTGCTTCATTAACTTAAAACATAGTTTTTAGGAAAGGAGCTCAAAGACTGCCCAAGAAGGGAAAACAAAAGGATAAGCAGACCACAATACTTCTGATATCCTCCAAGCCACACTCAGGGAATTGGGATAAACAGCCTCATGCACAATTCCAGTGGTATCATCTATTTCAATAAAAATAAAAGAAGCTATCGTACTTTTGAGAATTGCAGCAGACACTGGGGTTTTTTGGTAAGTGAAAGATCCTCAAACCTTAGAGAAGCTGTCCTACCATCATGGGCTCCTGGTTTTCTATTGTCACCATTGGGTGCCATAGGAATTAATTTGAGGAAGTATGTGCCTGGATAGTGCTCAAGCTGCAAAAAACAGGGCAGTTGGATATGGACTGGCAATTTTATTTGAATGCATGAGAGGAGAAGGATGTTAAGAAAAATTAATTCCATTTTGTTCTGGCTCAGTATGTACCCATTTACATAGAAATGCTGGAGAAGTTTTATTTCAAGAAAAACAACATTTTCCACATAACACAAAAATCCAATTTCATACTACAGGACAAATTTTGGAAGAAAACTTAAAACAGCTTGATAATTTCCCCAAATTATTTTGAGGGTTTTGATTTGAAAGGAGACTTTTTAAGAAGAGAGAAAAATTCAAATTGTCTGTAATTGAATCCAGCAGTGGACTCATATAAAACCCTGGAAAGATCTTGCCAAATATGTGTATCCCTCTTTTTTTTTTTTTTTTTTTTTTTTTTTTTTTTTTTAGCTTATTGCTAGCACATTTTAGAAATGGAAAGCAAGCAATTACAATGGTTGTATTTGACAGACACTTGTAAGATGTAAATTAACAATGCCTGTTTCTGGGATTCTGCATCCTTCTTATGCCATTTTATGATGGAGGGGAAGTGCTGCTTGTGTAATGCTGGCAATGAAATATTAAGACACACCCAGCGGAAAATTGACTTGTCTCATCTTTCAGCTTTGGCTTTGGATTAGACAGTATCAGGAGAAGCTAATTTTCCCAACAGGGCCAGTCTGGAAAGCAAAACTTGGTAACTGACAGCAGAAGAAAGCATTGCTTTGAAACCTGTTGAGCCACAGGACCCTTGCAGCCCCTTTGCTACCTTTTATTTTCTGGATATTAAGTGAAGATGGCAGGTTGAAAATTAATAAAAAGAAGCAGCCGCCCTTCATGCAAAACCCCATTGAGCTGTGTCACCTCATGGTACCAACACCATCAGTTCACAAGGACTGCAAGGATGGTGAGATAGCCCATAAGACACAGCACCTGAGGGCCAAGAACCACCCAGAAAACACTAGTGAGTACCCCACCCTTGTACTTGTGGACAGACACTCACACCAGGGTAGGGCAGCACAAAAATAGGGACCACATTGGTGGCCAGCCACTGGTGTGGGCACAGGAGAGCAAGGCAAGTCCATCCCCAAAATGAACATAGCAACATGAAAAGAGTTAAACACGTGCTGAAAATGGCATGCAGATCAGATCTGAGCTTATCAGGGGACAAGGGCTGCCAGGCAGTCCAGTGTCTGTCCAGGCCACAGTGACACTGGCCAAAAAAACTCTTGATTGAATTTTGCCTTGCTGACCTGGTTAGCTGGCTGCAGCCCAGCTTTTGATATCAGTCTTTCAAGTCAGAAGGGAAATGCTGACCCATGGCCAAAAAGCAAAAACAGGGGGGACAGATTGAGTTGGACAGGCATTAAAAACAATTTTTAAAAAAGACATTAAAAGTCTTAAAGTACAGGATTACAGAAATTGGGGTCTTTCATATTTATTTGAAACTCTTATATATTTTTTTCATCATAAATGGGCAGCTGCTGGGTCAGGAGTACTGTGTGATTTCCAGTTTAATTTCAATGTTTTACTGCTCCCTTCAGCTGGTAAAGAGATAAAGGCATCAGCCTTTCCTTCTCTACAGAAGTGGGTATTGAATCAGAACTCAGGTTTGTAACAAAGCAAAGCAAAACAAAACAAAACAAAACAGCTGGTCCTCAAGCTGAGTGTTTCTTTGCAAAGAAAGAAAGAAAGCTGACAAAGCAAAAACAATGCCATTTTTGGTGCAAAGCCCACTGCAGATGGATACCTCTGCCCCCATACTGGCTTCCCTCTCTGTAGGGGATCTTGATGTGGGGCATACCCCAAGCCTAAGTCCTTGCTTCAGGCACTGCTGTGAAATCATTTGGCCAGAACCAAGAATCCACCAAGTCCCCAAGACACATAATTTCTATACTCCAGAGAGCACTTAAGTAAGACTTACAGAAAAATTTTCCATTTTCTATAGCATTTACTCTGCACTCACAGGGGTTAAACTTCTTGGCAGGTTCATAGGTCTCTGCAGGTGACATTGCACATACCAATAATTTTTCACCCCCAGATAAGATCTTGATATAAGGTATAAGCCATCTTTTTTTTTTTCTGCATGCTGAGGGCCCTGGCAGAGTTCCGACATCCTACTGTGACACATGCAATAAGTAACAAACCTTTGAATTTTTAAGTAGTAATTTAGTACTGGCTTGGGAGTTTCCCCAGATCCTATGAAAAGGACTCAAATCCTACTGAATTGGCAGTTGTTTGATTATAAATGGATGTCAATTGCAGTGTAGCATGCCCATCCCATGAGGGATGCCTTTGCCTCTACTGTAGGGCCCTCTGCAAAGTCTGTGCCCCACACCAGTGTTGGGGGTCCTTGTTTCACCTTTTCTAACAACTCCTTGTCAGCAAACACCAAAGAATATCTGAAAAGTGTGTTCAGCCTGGCTAGCACTTCCTTTTTCCCCTTTTTGCTATTTTCCTCCCCAATGATTTTAATTTATTTAATTCAAGGGCACTAGGGATGCTGAGGTGAGCAAGGTGTTCTTCTATAGAACAAACCTCAGCAGCGAAAACTAAAGTGCCCAGCCAATGTCCCAACAGGTCCTTTCCTCACAAAGTGTTCATTGCAATTAGAAACCTCATCCTCAGAATGTCCAGAGATAAAAAGAGTTGCGAGTGTCAAGTTTCCTCCAGCGCACGCCCTGGAGGACACCATTTATCTCTCTTTCTATGCAAGTCGCTTCACCTAACATTCATTACATTTTGCCTCCTGATTGTTGCAGACCTTATGCAGACTCAAAATAAGAGTCTATTTAGAGAACAATGGATCTGTTGTGCTAGATTTATAGATCAGTACTGATATGAGCAGTGAAGAGTACCAAATTCAGAAGTCAATTGTTGTTAGATGATGTACACACACAGAGCCACGTTTAGCTTTAATCACTTATGAACTCTTAAGAGACATTTTTATCTGTGTTCATCTGCAGGTGTGTCTATATGTAGTTCTCTGCATATATTTGTCTACTTGGCACCTCCTTTAAGCCTCACCTTAGAAGCAGGGTATGCAGCTCCAACTTTCCCATTTGTTTATGCTCCTATTTACATCTCCTTGCCTTTCACTTCACCTGCCTATCCTCATTCCCCAGTTTCTCTCATTCCCATCCTTCCTGCCTAGGCACTGCTCATACCCCTCTGATTACACCTCCCAGTAGTGCTGTGTCCCAAAGCAGCTCTCTACACCTGTGGAACAGGCAGCAGCCACAAAAAAAAAAGGAAAATAAAGATAGTGCCTCCTGCCAGCTCACTGCAGCAGCTAACCCGCTTCTCACTGCAAAGAACAAAACACAGGCTCTTCCACCTCGTTCAGAACCCTTAGGGAAAACTACATTTTGTTATTATTTATTCTCCCCATCCCTATATTCATAGAAAGGCCAACAAAAGGAGACCAGGCAAACATGAAATTTCTAAGCCAAGCCAAAAATACAGTTGAGCCAAATAAACACCCAAATATAACAACAACATAAGGAACAGTTTTATTATTTTTTTTTCAATCATTATAAGTTTGAAGTGCCTTCCATAAATTTTAATAAAAAACACAGATCAACCTGCGTGGGTGAAGTAAAGGAAAAGAACATGTCTATTATTGGCAGACAGCTTTGACTTCAACCACAGAAGAGCTTGTATCTTTTAACATCTCCCGAAACAGTCACCGAGAGTACAGAGAAGGGGGGAGGGCAGTGAAACAGCTCTGGATTGCTCCCGTATGACTCACTTGCCACTGAATTTCACCCCCCCACATACTGCACCAGTGGTGGTGGAGATACCTGGTCTCCCCTTCTGCCATCGCTTCCCTGTGATCCTCTTCAGACACCCCAAAAGCCACAAGCCAGGAAGAAGCAGGGTGTGTAGGAGGACACCACAGCTTCAGCCTTTGCTTCTGAAACGAAAGCTCGGCAACTAAAACTTTAAATGTAAAGGCCCTTGCAGGCAGAGAGCAGCCAGAGCCAGCTGCGTGCTAGGATGAAATCTTTGCACTTGGTGGTAAGAGATAGGGGTAAACCTTCCCTGTAGCTCCCTGGGAGGCCTGCATAGCTCAGCAGGGCAGGGGGAAAGGTCTGCCTCCTGGCTATAATTAGCAAGTCATTCAGTGTGCTAGGAATGGATCAGTGGACCAGAGCAGCTGGTGCCCTTGCGTTATAAGCAGTTCAAAAGTTTTATTTCAGAGGCGGTCTGGGCCCCCCAACAGTGTCCCTGTCACCAGGACTTAGGATTGGTCTGGGCCACCACAGATGGAGCCAGACCAGTTTTGATGTGCACATGAAGGCAGCTTCTGGTTTGGCTTCCTTCCCAGGCACCTGGGTCAAATCAGCCAAAGCACCCTGCAGGTGCATCCAGCGCTCACATCCCAACACACCACTGTTCCGGGTGAGCGGGAGGTGAGCAGGCACAGACTCACACACTCACTTGCATCTCTGTGCTGGAGGAAAAGGAGGGTCAAGTACAAAGACAGCAGACCTGGCTCTGTTGCTAATATGCAGCTTGGGCAGATAATGGTTCTTGCAGGTTTGGATCTGCCCCTCCCCCTGGAGCTGGTCCCTCAGTCCCATCATCTCCCTGACAGAGCAGGCCTTGTTGGGATGGATCTGCAGCTCCTTGCATGCCTGAGACCAACTGGTACCAGTGGTACAGAGATGAGGGTTGCTACAGACCATTACATCCTTTAAATGGATATGGGAAAAGGAAAAAGGAAAAGCAAGCAAATTGCACACTGTGCTACAACCTCAGGACTTGCTATTGACTTTTACCAGGGAAATGTCACAGCACTGGATAGCCTCACACCCGAGGTGATAAATGGACATATTCATCACAGCTTGTGGCTTGACCTTTGGGGGAGGCTTCAAGGAATTTTCTTTCCTTTTTTTTTTCTCCTTGCTTGGGAAGCAAGCTATCTGCATGGGAGGGTTTTAATTAGCTTAAAAATGTCACCAAGAAATAAAGCAGGCCAAGTTTGTGAAGGGAGTAAGTCTCATGACGTCAGCCATATCATACTCAAGGGGTCAATATTCTTCCTGCAATATTTCATGACAGTGTTATGAAATATTCAGAGCAACAAATAGATGCTTTAACTGGAAATAGATTTCCCCAAAGAAACGTTTCCCCATTTTTGTATCCATTTCACCTAGGACTAAACCAGCAGCAGCTGTGGCTCCCCATCAGCTGTAGATTCTTGCAGCAAATTCTTGTAGCAGTTTGCATAGCTGAGGCCCCAGATAGCCACTGCCATCCGTGGGCTATTAATAAGGACTGTTTTGGAACAAATTATCATTTCACAAGCAACCAGTCTATTTATTAGCCTTATTATCATTACTGCCAGCTGCAAGGTGTTTCGACTCTGTCATGCATTACAGATGTGGCCTGACCAAGAGAGGCGATGGTGCCAGCACAGGTGATGAGCTGACCTGTCTGTGCAGCTTTGGCACTTGGAAAACTGATGGCACCTGTCTGCCTGCTTGGCTCTTTACAGTAATGGCCTGCAGCAACCATTCTTTGCTGCTAGAAGCAAAAGAGACGGTGCTGTTCAAATTATCTGGGTTAGTCCCCTCAGGTATTTCTCCTTCCCTTCCCAGAACACACTCTGCAAACAGAGCTTGATAACTCAGAGTGGCAAAGCTGCTCCCAGCTGAGTCAAGGCTCCAACTTACTTGTTGCTTTTTATAGACTGAGCTCTTCAAAATAATGTATTCTGCACGTTGAAGAATAACACCACATGAAACAATAAAAAAAGAAGGGAAAGCAGGAATATAAGATGAGGCAGCATCAGCCCAGTGTACTACCTTAAGAGGAACCCTGCTTGGAACCCATCTTGAAACTTTTATTCTTTCAAATGCCTATCACATGAAAAGGCAGCAATGGATTGGGTAGGCTTCTTTGCTATATGATTTTGGTTAAATGCTAATGCTGTCTTTAACTTCTATTCCCCATTAAGTTCTATTCCCCTACAAAAGGCTCTTTTGTTCCACCTGCCTCTCAATCCTCTTCACCAGCATTAGGAGGACAAAGGTAGGACAAAACAGTTTGTTAGGACAAAAAGGTTTGCTAGGACAAAGCCCAGTTTTCAGAAAAGTGCTTCTGCCATCATGGTTCTGCACAGCGAGAGATGTAATGTGGGACAGGTAAAACCCACCCTTCATTGCAGTAATAAGCTCTTTCCAAGCCAAGGTGGCCAGCAGCAGCTGCTCCCCATTCCAGTGGCCACCAGGATAGCACACACCAGGGAGTGATGCTCCCAATAGCCAGGCTGCTCCAGACACCCCACTTAAATTTCCTGGAGAAAGCAAAGCAACTCCCTTGTATCTACCCCTTCATCCTAAAGGCTTCTTACCTATGGATTTTGCAACCTTATATGAAGTTTTTCACAGTTTGGGGGAGAAGCCAAAAAGCAGACTTTTAATAGAAACTCAACCACAGCCTTTGGCATAGTTTGGCAGCTCTAATCCTGTAACAAACTCAAAGCACACGTGAGTCTGAAAAACAGCGTGGTGAATTCTCTATTCCTGTCCTCAGTATTTTTAGCAACCAGGGCAATTTTTAGCCTGTGCTTTTCTGTTGCTTTTTTTCCCCCTCTCTTTCGGTGTAAAGATGTTGTCAAAATACAGGCATTGCTCACAGTGCAAACTGCAGTCAGTTGATTCAGACAGACACGCCTGACATTTCAAAACACAAAAATGCTCAGCAACCAAATTCCTGGCATGCTATGAAATGCAAAAATGTGAAAGTGTTACCTATGGCAAACATTTCTCCATTTAATGTATCACAGGACAGCGGTGAGGAAATCAATGGAAGAAAAGAGAAAAAGTCAGGGTTTATGTTTTGCAGATAGCTTAAGAGAAAGGAATCCTAAATCTTGAGCAAATGTTTGGTTTTACATAGTGACAAAAATGTTTGTTTCCTTAACATGGGGTGACTACAATGCAATCTGCATTTTTGTTTAAAAATACTTCTCCTGATGTCTGGGCTTCAGTGTAAACAGGATGCACTGAAATGTCAGCCCATCCGTGGGCTCTGCTGTGGCAGACGCATGCAGAGAACCAACGCACTCACACTCAAATCCGACCTGCTTCCCCAAAATAGATCTTCATCATGTTTACAGAGCCATCATTGTCTAATTACAGTTCCCCAGGCATGGGGGAATGTGGGGATGGCTAACTCGATGGTCATAGTTAGTGTGGCCAGAGGAAAAGACTGGGGAATGAGGTGGGGACACATCCATAGCCAAGCTGTGCAGGAGGGGGTCCTCAGCAAGGAGCCCAAACCTCATCGTCCATGCCACCTTCTCTCATCGTGCCATTGGAACAAATCCCTGGCTACTAGCAGTTACCCACCCCTGCAGGGTCAGCTGACATGGGGCTGGATTTGTTCCTTGAACTCCCTACCACAAATGTCAGAAAAGATCAAGATGTTTGTCTTTGACTGTTTTTCACATTGGTACAAGCTTAAGAAATAGAGACCGTCTTTGTAATTTTTTCTCCTTTAAAAAAAAAAAAAAAAAAAAAAAAAAAANGAGTAAGACAGAAATCCTGCAAACCTCTCACACTGTCTTTTCCAGCCTCTAGGTGAGGCAAAGTTACAGCACCAATAGTTTCCTAGAATCATGGACATTACAATTTGCACAGAGAAATGCTGCTAGTGCTGGAACCACCCTTTCTTTTCTGCTCTCCTCCAGTGAAAGTTGCTCACATCTAATCTTTAAAAGACAGAGATGTGAGATCAATAAGAAGCCTCAGCTAATATACAATCAATATTCAACAGACTGCCTGTGACAAGGCCACTATCCCTTAGGTGGCATCAGTGCCTGGCCTGTAAGAACCAACATTTTCCTTGCCATAACCATGATTTTCATGCAACACACATTTCTCAGAGAAAGCATCTTCCCCACAACAGCTCCTGCAACAGTCTCCAGTAATAAAAATGTTTTTTCCTTCGTGTTTTCCTGAGCCCTGATCCAAGACAATGTTTCAACACAAGGCTAGCTTTAAGAATGCCTCTGATGGAGAGACAGTTACCAAGAGGACTGCAAGTGGCCTCCCTGTGGGAGGGACTCTGGGTTTTCAAAGCTCCATAATCAGGTTTCTTAGAAACAAATGTCTCTTGGAGCCTTTATTCTAAACACTATCTTACATATTTTGACTAATAAGACTTGGGTCTATGAGTGTGCTCAGGTGCTTCAGTACTCAAGACCTTATTCAGTGCAGGGATTACACTCAGGTTGAAAAACCCCAAATCCTTCCCTACATCTCAAAGTTCTGACAAGAATAACAGTAGGTAGCTCTGATGGGTGCAACCATGTTAAGCTGACTCATTATCCCACAAGCTCATGTCTGCAGAGATTCCTAAAACCACAATGACCAAACTTCTGGTCTCCAGCAGTGGTGTCCTACCAGGCTAAAGCTGGAAAAAGGATTTGGGGAAGCCCATTTCACTCAACTGTCACCTCTTCTCAAAACAAAATTCCCAGAAGACCAGCTTTTATGGAAAAGCCATTTGCAGTTTCCTTGGCTATGGAAAATATTTGTCAGCATATCACAACTACAAGGGGTAAGGATGAAACTAATTGCTTAGAAAATTACTTCACAAAATTAAATAAGGACATTTGTTTCAACCCAGTGAGCATAAAATGCCTCTTGAACGAACCATCTTCTGTTTTCTTCTTTCTGGTTAATGACTGACCAAAGAGGCTTGTTTTTCAGCATGTAGCCAACAACTGTAATCATCATGGTCCGTTTGAACCAAGTCTTTCCTCTCTATTTCAGCCCAAAAATCGATGACAAATATAAAGCTATCACTGATTTTCTTACAGGTGTCTGCAAATCCTTTGAAAAGAGATTTATCACTGAGATATTCTTGGTCTCTCTCTAAAGCTGCCTTAGACTCTGCTGGTATTGAGGGTCTGCTTAACAGACCTGTTTTATTGTGTGCTGCTTGGTTCCATATGCAAAAGGGGTTTGTAACACTCAAATGCATCTGCCAAAACACAGCACACATTGAAGAGGTGAAAAGATCCACACAGAAACAGTTATAACATTATAAAGTTTTATGTGCAAGTGGGACACACTCCATTTGAGGGCTGAGAGCCCTCCTGACTTCTCTCTGCTGGCAGGGAGTGGGAAAGGGTGATGACAAGCACTGTTAACAACCCTGTGCTGGGGTCACAAATTTGACCATTCATGTCTCTTCCAAATGGAGAGTGCTGCACTGCTAGACTGTTCCCAGAATTACCAAGAAACCCCTTTTCTCCCAGCAGCCAACACAGGGTTTTTAGGGCTTTTTCCTAATAATTTAAATGTGTGCACAGATGACCCATATAGACATAGACATCTTGTCATCAACAGAAAAAGATTTATCTGATCCGGTAAGCACGGCGTGAAAGTTGAGGAAAGCCAGCTGGGATTGTTAGGATGTTTTGGGTGGGCTGGCAAGTCAGGAAGTGCACTTGGACTTCTGCTGACAGATTTTGGCTGAGCTGACAGGTGTTAGCAACATAAGATGTGGATGGAGGTGGCAGCAGTCAGGAACAGTTGATCAAGCAGTGTTTACTGCTTAGAAACAAAACACAATAGGGTAGGTAGGCCTAAACATATGAAAACCCCAATCCTCTTCTCTTTAACTTTCATTGAGAACAAAGATAAATTTTAATATAAAAACAAACCCACAACCCAGTCAGAATTTGTGTTGGTGTTACTAACACAGAAGTGAGGCCACATTTCTCCCACTCAATCCCAGCTTGAAGTACATCTATAATGACAGCCGTTTTACCATGCCAGACTTTTGGGTTGGGACCATCCATAAAAAGTGTGAGGGATCTGGACACTGATGGAGCACATACAGCCTGAAATCTCTGCTGCCTCCACAGTTGACAGACAGCATCCCAGCAGTGGCAGAGCAGTCCCCACGACCACTGTGGGAGGGCATCAGTTCTCACTCATCACCCCTGCATTTCTGGCCCTCCTGTTTTCAGAGCAGTGCTTGAAAACATGCCCTTACCCCCACCCCAAAAAGAGGCAGGCATTTAGTATTGCTTTCTTGCTGAGGAGATTAGGATGTTTTTATGGTGTAACAACAACACATAGTTTCAGGCAAAGGATGAGCTGCCTCACGACTTTGAACTCCAGGAGCTGGCAAGGTGGTGAGGGTGAAGAAGCTGGCAGCTAACTCTGAGAAATCAGGCTGCCTTTTCCCCTCCTCCCCTCCCACTCATTCCCTGCACCAGATGTCAACTGCTACATGCCGAAATGCCTGTCATCTCCCAACTCCCTGCCTGCTGGCTTATGGCACGGCCTTACCAGCTTCCCAGCACTACCTGCCAGCAGGTCTTCTCCAGAGACAGCACTCAGTGCATGCTGAAAAGGCATCTGTGCTCGTTCCTCTCCATCCTCCTCCTCCACCTGCCTGCTCTTTACTGCAGAGGTGACTTTCAGATGCGATAGCAGATATGCAAAGAGTGCATTATAAACATGCTAAGTGAAAATCCTGACAGGGAGGAAGAGCCCCAGAGGAGCTTAGCAACACGGGAGTATTAATCATTTCCAATTAAATAAAGCCCAGCAAAAGTCTGCCTTCCTTGCAAAGCAGCAGGGCTTCCCCTTTTCTCCTTCCTGCTTTGAACATTGCACAGTTGGGTTGCTTTCCTCCCAACAGAAGTGCTGTGCTCAAGGACACCTTCAAACCATCCCCAGCCCACATGAAGGCAGGCATGTTCAACAACGTTATAGGGCAACCCCTGATGTTAATTGAAAAGATTTCAGCTAAACAGCGAGCCTTCCATGCTCCTTTGGACACAGAGAGCCTCAGCAGAAGTTTTGTGCATAGCCCGTTCAGCCCCACCAACCTTGCAGCATCCAGGGCTGAGCTCTTGCTCCTCTTCACGGAGAGGAGCACATAACCCACCAGCCTCAAGCACTCCCATGACTGTGGGGACCATAGGTTACTCATTGCTCTTGGACTGGGAAGGCTTGAAGGATTTCCTGTGATAGACAGAGATGCCCACAACTGAGATAGTTTTAAAGGAGAGGGATTTTTCAAAACTGCTGGGCACTGTCCGAACACTGTCTCCAGAAAGGTCAGCTAGAGTTATATATCTGACTCTGGTGGAACCAGCCAATGATTTGTGCTTTTCAAACTCTTTCCCTGAGGTTAGGAACATGCTATCCTCCTGCCTTAACACCCCAAATATGGGAACTCTGCAGAGCATGGCTCTCAGAGGATGGGATTTATTCCCTCCCTCCAAGGCAGGGAGAAGTTAAACTGCTGAATTCCTCTGGGACCAAAGCCTAGATTGAAGCTTTGCCTCATGAACCAGCCCAAACCCAGTATTAGAAATACCAGCAAGGGAAAAGCTGAGTTTGACAGACACTGTACATGGTCTGTGGCTGAGGAACTTTAGTTCCTTTGTCCTTTTGTCTTAAGGAAACAAACCAGTCTTAGTGCACAGCTCTGAAGGGGCAAGGGAAGAAAGCAACATGAGCATGTTTTCGGCACACAGGGAGTGCATAAAAATCCCCAGCAAGCAGAGCAGGGGAAGAAAGTCCATCTCTGAACTTACCTGAGATGGGAATATGCTAAGGCATCTCTCAGCATTTTGTCTAGGTTTCCTACTTGCTCTGAATTAAGTTGGAAGTCCAAGCCTGGATAGCAACACAGGATGAAGAAATAGCTTCCCCACCAGATGTCAGAGGGTGACAGAAATGCAGAGAAGAGTCCAGCACTTTCTCTCCAGCTGTCATCGCTGTTGCCTAAAAACAAAACTTACCTACCCTCTACAGTCTTCAGAGTTACTGCCATACAGCCTGTATCTCCACCTCCAGCTTCTTCAGCCTTTCTTGCCATGCAGTTTTATCTGCACAGCAGCATCTCTGCCACCCCATTCCAAAGGAGCCAAATGGCTCCACTCTGGGCCACAGCCTCTGCTGCAATGACTTCCCACCAGCATGTCACCAGGATGGAATTACGAAGGGGCACCTCCTGAATACACAGAGGCTGAATTTAGTCAAGGAGACCAAGGCAATGATTTAATCATTCTTATTAAAGACTGGTTTTATCTCTCATTGATCATCAATGAAGGATCATCCTTGCTGAAGAGAAAACAGACCAGAATGTGATTTTGAGCAGGAATTATGTTCACTAGGAATATTTCTCCATCAACTGCTGAGGTCCCTTCGGTATGCCCTGTATCTGAAGGCAGCCTGAAACAAAAATATTTGTCTGGTAAGTGCTCGCACAGAATAAGGAAGAGCTCAATTCACTCACACATCTAAGGGGTCAAGATCTGCCAGCCCCAAAATGTCATCACACTGAAGGAATACAAGTATGTACTGTTTGTTACCTAAATCCTTCATAAGGGAAAAATAAGAGAGGGAGGGAGAAGGCCTTCTCTGTGTTTTGCCTTTCTGTCCAGAAAGAGGTAGCACAGCCTTGCTGGGGCTGCTTTTCCCCACAAGCAGCAGCTTAAAGGTTTTGTATCTCGTGTCTAGCAAAAGCCCAGTTCCAGCCATGCTGGAACAGGGTGCACTGTTGTGGGACAGGGACATGGTACATGGACAGAAAGGCCCTGCATTGCACAGGTCTTCATTTTGCCAGGAGCAAATTGTCACACCAGAGTCATTCTGAGCAAAGACAAAATATTAAATGGATCGCATCCAATTCTCCCTGCCTCCACCCCACCCTGCAGCAGCTGGTGGAGAAGAGCAAGGAGAAGGAAGCAGAGGGGCTTTGGAGGGAGGCTGTTACTGGTGAATGTGCCTGCTGTCTCTACCAACCATCACAGCTTGGCCTTCATGTTTCAAAGATAGCTGTGATTTAAGATGATGCCGTTTTGGGGGGTGCCCAGCATAAACACTGCAAAAAGATCAAAGTTTCATGGGGTTCTTAATGTTTTGAGAAAGCCTCCATATGGCTGCCCAAATGAGAAACTGCAGTGTTTTCTCTTTTCTTACTTCATCTTCACTCCTGGCTATCCAGCAATATCATGCAAGGAACAGATGCACAGAAAAATGGAAAACAGTTGGAAAAACACATATAAAAATAGTAGCAGTGTCCATTTTGCTATGCAGTGAGCACAGCTATGTGAGGAATACATTTTGATGCTAGCAAAGAAATTCAGACAATCCTGTTAATTAAGAAGCATCACTACCCAACCCTACTCTCTTGCTCCCATGACAGGCAACAGCTGCTCTGGCTCTTGAGCAGCAGCCAGCAGAGGAGCCAATCCAGCAGAGTAGAGACATGGGAGAGATGAGTTTAGAGGCCCTTGAGCACCAGCACTCCTGCCTGCTTCAGTTTTCCCATCTGTGAAACCCTTCTCTGTGCTGCAGAGCTACACACAGCTAGTAACTCTGGAGTAGCAGCAGTAGAGTAGTAGTAGCAGCAGTGACAATACAGGTACGTCTAGGGAGTTCCTAGCTTATTTCTCAGGCATCTGGCTTCTCTCATAGCTATAAGTCAGCTTAGAAGGGCCTTTGCTTCCCTGCATCATGTTTGCAAATCCAGTTTGCAAATCTCACTGCTTCTGATCCAGTCTGTTGGGAAGCATAAGCTGTTCAAGCTCTGCCAGCTGTGCTCAGAAAGAAACCTCCTACAGGCAAAGCCAGCAGCTCTGCCTTTTGGGTCTGGCTGTCTCTGCACTTTTGGTTATGCCAGTCATGCACCACCTTCTGCAGGACTGAGCTTTCCCTACATAAATGGCAAATAATGCTCTGGCCAGTCACCAAATGGCACATTTATCTCCCTAACAGCTCATTCATCAGCTGCAGCTGAACACTGGCAATGCTCCAGACCAAGGACAACAACCTCCCTGCAAAAGTTACTGCAAGAGCACTCTGTTCACAGTAGGATACCTCAAGCATGGATATGTAGGAGGTAGAAAGCACATCCCTGGCAAGCCCTGGGATAACTACTGACGGCCTGAGCAACCACCTCCATACTTCCTGCCTCAGCCATTGATGGGGAACAAGGCCCAGCACCTGGAGTCTTTAGTCCTAGAGAGAGGGGACAGCACAGGCTGGCTCTTGCTGCTCTCTCTGCAGTAAGCAGACCCCCACAGATGAATCATTGCACTTCACTTCTTTTATTATTATCTTAAAATCATGCAAGCTCTTCCTCTCTGAAGCAGCACTTTGGGATGTTGTTCCCTTTCCTATTCTGCAGAAGTAGTAAACCACACTGTGGTGCTGACTGGACACGAGCAGCTCTGCTCATGAAGTGGGGTTGCAATACTCCCTTGTGAAATGCCTCATTCCTCTTCCCAAGTTATCTCATAGCTTGGATTTGCCATATCCTTACACACATGAAAATTTGAAGGATGAAACGACAGTTCACTTCACCACCACGGCCACAGAGGAGGTGTCAAGGGGGGCAGGTGGATGCAAAAATAGCAAATTTTCCTCAGCACAGCAAGTCTGGTGATGGTTGCTACTTAACCCCATGTGATCAAAGCAGCCTTGCTGACAGCCCTGCCAGTGCATCGCCCCATCCAACTCCCCACATTCCTTACCAGGACTGCCTGGGGGTGTGTGCGTGTCCCTGCATGGGGCTGGAGGTGGGCAGGTGCACTCCAGCCCCCTCTCTCTTTTCCTGGAAAGGTTTTTAGAAGTCCCCAAATCCAGTTTTGTCTGGAATGATTGAGGGTATGATGCGAGTCAACAAGAGTGAAACAAGTAAATGAGATTTATCAAGGAAAAGACAGGCCAGGAAGACAGGAACAAAGGGCTTGGCAGGAATAAAGAGAAAGCCTCAGATCAGGCAATAAATTGGTAAATGAGGCACAAAGGACAGGGGAGAACAACAACTAGCCTGCTGCTGCTAATCCAGTCATAGTTTTCAAAGCAGGATCATGAGTCACCAGCCCCGTCAAGGCTGGAACAGAAACTCCAGCTTATCACATGCAAGTGGAGAACATCCTTTCTTTGGCAAAGCCAAGGGCTCCTGTTTGTGGCATGTGGGAAGCTGAAGGTCTGGAGGCAAGTGCTGCAGATACATGTGCATGCTATGGAGAGAGCAGGAAAGCTGGCTGGACTCACTTGCAGGACCCTCAATGCATGGAGGGATGCTCTGGGGGATAAGAGCTCCCCTGCCAGTTTAGTGCTGGGCAATGTGCCAGGCTGGGGCATGTTAGGGTTTCAGTCTTGCTAGAAAAAAGTCTGGGACTTTTTCTGGGGTTTTCAATGAGGTGAGTGCTCACATCACTTCCTTCTTACCCCAGCAAGACTCGGCACAGCCCGAGCTCTCAACCAGCAAGTGGTTTGGACTCTTTCCACAGCCCCAGGGCATGGTGGAGGCTCTGATTCTGCCACTGGGGGCATGGGGAGATCTGTGCACACCCCATCTGTATGAAGGTCATCCCAAAGGAGCCAGCAACATCTCCCAAATACTTTTTTGCCCATCACAGGCATCTTGCAGGCACTTCCACGGGGCAAAGGGGCCTGTGCAGCTTCTGCTCTGTTTTGACACATCCTTAAGGAAGTTTTACTGCTGCTTTTGTGTTGCATCATGTGGAAAACCTAAAAACACATAGGCTGCAGATGGTACAAAGAGGTTCTTGCAAAGATGCTGCTGTTACACTGCTTCATGAACCCAAAAGGAAGCTGTGAGCAAAGGGTGGTGACCAGCCAGGAGGGGTTTACATGCTTTGGGTTTGTTTCTCCCCTGCTGTGCACTTCAGGTTTTGGGTCCCATGCAGGACAGGGGAACAAAATGACAAAAGGGAGCAAAAGGACACAGTGCAGAGCAGAAATTTTGTCTTTCTCCAACAAAAGCCAGAGGTCTGGCTCCAGGCCTCAAGAGGCCAAGCTGATGAGGTGCTTGCTGTTGCAGCAGATGTGTTCATATGCATGTGGAAGTGTAGGCATCTGAGAAAGCAGCCACCACAAGGAAATGAAACCTTAAAGATGCACTGAAGACAGTTTTGGGAAGCCCAACATCCTCTTGTCATGCAAATCAGTTGAGTGCCTGGCAATGATCAGGGCAGGTATTCTTTCACTTTTCAGCCACAGAGCATAACTCCCAGTTTAGGCTCTGCAGTGTGGCTGGGCTGCACAGAGGCTGTCAACCCAGCAAACACCTCTTGCCAGCCAGCAAGCTGTATTGCACCATCAAAGCTGTGGGGATGGCTGCCCAGCAGAGCCTGCTAGCTTCAGGTGGATCCCCCTTGTTTTAAGCCCAGAAGTCATCTTCATCAGGGCTCTGCTAGCTATTAATTAGGAGCAAACAGGAGTCTTGACTTTATGTTCTGAGAGATGCCATTGTGCTTGTTTTGGGGTGAAACAGCAGGACACCTCACCAATCCTAAAGCTGCCTGACCTCTAGGAAGTAGTAAGAGTGCTCAGCAATGTTATACATCTATAAAGAGTGAACACTCCCCTGTGCTAGTTCATGATATTTCCATTGCATGGATCAAAATACTTCATGTGGTCTCTCACCCAATGTCTCAGAAAAAGCCCTGACCTGAGTATCCCTACATATTTGGCAGAGGTTTTATTTCTGTCCTGGAAGATGGGATAAGAGAGACTTCCTCCAGATTTTAAAGGCTGCTGGGTGAGGCAAGGAGAGCCACAAGACTCAGAGGGAATCAGTCTTGGCTGCGGAGCAAGGAGAGACATCCTCTGGTCACGGCTCTGGCACAAGCTTCTCCTACCTGCAAGTGCCCAATGGTCTGTTTGTCACCATCTCTAAAGCAGTTTTATTTAGGATATCCTTTATTTAGGATAAAAACACCCAGCTGTTACAGAGCCTCTGGAGACAGGTCACCACCACAAAACCTTGTCTTTCCCTGGCACCCCAGGGTCAAACTCTGCCTCATTGCTGCAGGGCAAGCATGGAAGCACAGCTCCTGCTGCCTGAGGAATGGGCAGGCCAGGGTGACCAGCTTTCTTTTTAGAAGTCACCCCATATGTCAGGAGAGATACAGGGTTCATTGACTCATTAAACAGGGCAAAGCTAAGCTCATCTTGCACCACCCACAGCTGACCAATACCTGGTGGAGGCAAGAGTGGGGAGGCTGATGTTTATTCTCCAACCCCGCAGCTATTCAGTGTTGAACAAATGACCCCTCTGAGCAGCACGGCAGTAAACTTCATAAACAAATGCAAAGTTCAGATAGCTGCAAAGAACTTGTCTCAGTTGCCAAAAAAATTACAAAACACCAGTGTTTTCTGAAAAGCAGGGCTGTGCAGCTTGCTCGTGACAGAGGCAACAAGATGCCAGGAGCCAGTGAGTGGGGCAGATGCAGAAGGACTCTGGTACTTGCCCAGACAAGACTTTTAGGAGTGGGGGCTGGTTTTGCTGTTATTGCTCCTAAGAACAGATGCAAGGTCCCCTGGAGACCTGCACATGTTTTTTTGGGAGCAGGGCAGCAGAAGTCTTGTGGGCACAGCAGGTGAGGCAATGTGTGATCAGAGTCTCCCTGAGCAGATTTGAGGGCAGTTCATTTCATCCCTCTCTCAGTCAGAAAGTGACTCACCTCAGCCCAGGGTCTTTCAAAGTTCCTCATCCTCAAATCAGCAGCAACTTTCTACACAGTGATCCCAAACCACTTGAAGGAAAGGACCAGTAACCTGGCCAGCATCTCCAAACTGTATGAAACAACCTGTATGGGCCCTTGTTTCCATTGGGCAGGCACATGAGCATCACCTACTGCAGCATCAAGTTTTGCCATTGCAATCTTTGAATAGAGACAAACTGCTGCTCCCTTTTCTCTTCATGAAGACTGGGAAAGGGGGATTCTTTTTTTCCCCCCTCTGCACAACACCCCAAGCAGCTGGTAGCTGTTGTTCCAAAAGCAGTTTAAAATCATCACCCCAAACCAGAGTCTAGGAGCTGTGCTGAGCACACACCAATTTTTTTTTCCACAGTAAGTGAAAACTTTGGTAGTCAAAGAGTCACATCCATTAACACCAGCACAACTGCTTGTGTTCAAAGGTTCAAACCAGTAAAAGAATTTAACCCCAAAATCTCACCCACCCTTCACCACTCAAACTACTATGCTGGAAGCTGTTCTTTTACTGGTTTAATGTGATGAAAGAAATAAAGAAGGGAACAATGAAGCCTCCAGAGGCCAGGCAGCCACCAAGAGTTTGCACATCTGCATGAATCAGCTGGGGCAGATTCAGGAGAAGTGGGTGGTTCCTGAGTTCAGCTGCACAGAATTTAGCATCCAGGTACACAGCTCTTGCACACCCCTCACTCAGGAGTGCTGCCAAACCCTCTTCAAGTGGTCCACCTGTCAAACTGCATTCCTAGAGTTCCATACATCTCCCAAGGCTGTTTTCTGAAAAATTATTTCCAGCCCCTTTTGTATGCAGAAAATTGTCACCCTTTACATCTTTCTGAAATGGTTTCCACATGAGCCACAAAGCATCTCACCACACCATTCTGCCCACCCTCCCAGTATCTGCCCAGACAAACTCCTCTAGCCATTCACCAGCTAAACCACGGCAGGGGGATTTAAAACCTTAACCCTCACTGCTTCATTTTACCACCAGGCTTCATAATCTGCTTCTTTTTTGGTTTCCACTGCAGGATAACAACCCACAGGCATATTTAGAAGGTAAAGCATGTTGTGAGAGGAGCTTTAACACAACAGCTTACAGCACAAATCTTTCACAAAGAAGCACCTACAGTAAGAACATGAACACCTAAAATTTTAGGGTTTAATCTATAGGAAATAAAAAATGGGAAGCAGCATGCTTTGTTTAAAGCCTTACTTTTCTTTTCTCTCTGGAGCATGACTTATCTGCCATCCCTGCCATCTCAGATGCTGAAATGTCTTCTGAGGTCCCTGGTACAACAGCATGTAGAACAGACCAGAAACACATCCTTACCTGGGAAAGGGCTTTCAGGGCCCTATGTAACTTGGCCCCAAAACTGGCAGCTGCTGGAGATTAAGCCCCAGCTGATGAAAGTCAGCAGTAACTCACTATTACCACTCCAGGAATGTGCTGGGATCCAGGGATCTCTGTGCCAGGAGGTGATGGATGCACTGAGTCAGAAAGCAGCAGGGGAACACCCTGGCCCCACCAGGATGGGATGGGGTTGGGTTTCTCTGTGCCCTAGGTCTGTCTATTCCCTCTGTAGCCCCTAGAGCAAAGCCCATCAGGAGGCAAGGTGAGCCTGTGTTATCTGATCAGTAAAAGCAGGTAGATGGTAGAATGTCAAATCATGGCTGACATGATGATACCCTGTATGATCTGTGTGCTAGGCTGGGAGCCCAGCTGCCCTACTGCTGCCCTCATGGGTTAAGGAGGAATTTGAATGTCCTGTCATGCCTGGGATGGATGTAGATGGGTTTTCTAAGCCCTGCCAGAAAGGGAGAGGGGAAGCAGAAAGGGCTGGCAGAGATGGAAGGCAAGGTTTGCTATTGCCTGCCACTGTAGGGAAAGCAGGATCATCCTGTTGCCTGGTGTGCTCCCTGCCAGCTCTTGGGTCCAAGGGCTTTGTGGAGCCCAGAAAAGCTGATGTACAAGGCTTGTGAATGCCATCCCTTTCCCACTGCTGAGCAGGTGGGCTAATTAAACAGGCTGTGCTGCTAAATGGTACTGAAGTTGCACGATCTGGATCAGCATGACAGACACCCAGCAGGGCCCAACACATCATGAAATTGAGATTGCTTTTCCACTTTTGCCTGGAGAGAGCATCTTCATGGAGCATTCCCTGTGGCCCCCTGCCACCAATGACTGAGGGCCAGCACATGAGCAGCTCCTGCCACCAGCACTGCTTAGGCTTGCTCCCTCTTACAGAAAGGTGGGGATGGAGATTTGGGAACAGTCACAGTTTCAGAGGGATGATTTCAACCCTTAGCAAGGTCTGACTTGAGGAAAGCATAAGAGAGGATTAAGCATTTCAGGCTAAGCATGGGCACACAAAAGATGGAAGCATCCCACACCAGTAACCGTGCCAGAACCCTTCATCCTACACCTCCCCACAGCCAGGCAAGGGCTTGTTGATTGTTTTGCATCTGCTTGTAGGTCATGCTGACTGAAGCTGTAACATCACTGAGAAGGAAGTCAACAGGAATACAGAGAAAGAGGAGGAAATTCCCAGAAACACCACTGGATACTGCTGCTAAAAATAAATGGGAAGGGTGCTTGTTTCTGATGTACTATTCCTTCCTGCGACTTCCCACCCGCCAGTCTCATTCCTGCACTCTGAGAGCTGGGATGGACAACTTTCTGCAGCAGCTGTTCCAAGGCAGCAGCCAACTGACATTTTGCACAGCATGTAGATGGATATTTTCAAAGTTATTTGGCTTCCCCTGTCCATGCATGCTAGTTATGATGATCTGGGTGAGCACTGCCAGGAAACCTCATATCTAAGCACAGAGCAAGGTTGTGGTGCTCTCTCCCGCTCATCCGTTATGGATTAGCTCAGCTGCCTCCACTGGGCAAAGAGACCTTTTTCCCTGCATGAGGAGCAGGAAGCTGGGCTCCCAAGGAGGTGATGGAGAGCAGTAGCAGCACTGCTGGGAGCTGGACATCCCACAGCAGTGCCAGCTGTGCCCCCAGCTCATTGTAAGGGGAGCTGTGCATCTGCTGTGTGAGGATGAGGAGTGGAGAGCAGCTCTGGTACTCAGCCCAAAGGCAGGTGACTCAAGCTACATCTTGCTTCACCTGATGATTACTAGCAACTGGTTTTCTAAGACTTTTTCACAGGCTGTTTCCTCCCTGAGGTACTAATTCAAGATCCAGAGCTGCCAAGAATATGGCCTTCACCACATTTTTCCCTTGGCTGCAGCCCTGCTAGCTGGGGAGAGGGACACACTCCTCTTCCAGGAGTTGATGAGAAGCTGCCTACTAAGAGCTCAACCTTCCAATACTTCTCACTGCTCCATGCTCCCTGTCAAGCCTGGGAAGTGACTGCAGCAGGGGTTCAACAGCCATCACTGGTGTGGGGCAGCACACAGTACCCCTTACCCATGTCCCAGACACTGAGGTCTCAGCACAAACCAGCTGCTTCAGGGCTTATTTGGCTGCTCACCGACCAAATCTGCTTGCATTTATACTGCAAGGAAACCCAGCTGCAGGGCTCTCAGCAGCCAAAAGCAGGGTTTGCAGGGCTGTGGAGAGAAATCCCAGCTTTTTCCCCATTGTGTTATGTCCTTGAGAATTTCCCTTTGCTACATGCATGGGGCAAATCTGTTCAGCCCATGTCTGACCATTACAATGCCTTTTCTCATATGACACACACTGATGTTATAAACCAATATGGGATGGTCCAGCCCTGTTTCTGCTCTCCTCCAGCCAGCCTTATGATTTCAGGACATCCTTTTTTTGGCCATGAAGGTCTTCTGCCAGGATGTATTAAGGCACAAAGAAAGTTGGGAAAAGGCTGCATCCTCCAGCACACAACCCCAAGGCAGTGCTGCCTTCTCCCAGCCCTAATCCCCTATACCTCCACTTGGGTGCAAAGCCAGGAGGAAGACTAATTGCTGACACCATTTCCAAGGAACCCAACATGTCCCAAACCTTTGTGCTGTTTTTAGCATCTTCCATCCAGGAATCTCGCAAGCGTGTGACTGAGGAGGTATTTTTACCTTCCTCCCTCAGCATTCCAGGCAGGACAGCTGGTGCCTCTGCAGTGTGAGCCAGTCACTGGTGGCTGCTGTGAGCCAGGACCAGCAGCTGGGCCTGCTGCCAGGATTGCCAACTTCCAGGGGACCCCACAGCTGAACCAACCACCCCACTTCCCCATGGGGTTTAGTCTTTGGGGTCAGAGCCACGGCAGTGTGCTTGAAATCCTCCCCCAGTGCTTCTGTAAAAAACAGCAGAGAAGATTAGGAGGAACAGCAAACGTGAATTAAGGACAAAAATAGTGCAAAGTCGTGTGGGTTTTTTTTCTCAAATAAACAATATGTGAAGGCTGGCCACAGCTCTCCTGCTGTACAGAGCCCTTTCCCATACATGCCCAAGCTCCTATACCCAAGGCTGGGTTCTTATGGACCCATCCAGATGCAGAGCTGGCCAATAAAACAGCAAATGAGAGGCAGGGGTCAGACCTCAGCCAGCACTCAGCACTCCAAATCCTCCAAATCCAGCCTCCCCGCCCCCATGCCGCTGCCCTTAGTGTGACAGAAAAAACCATGCATTGCAAGGGTCCTTGCAAGGCTAATTCCTCACAGAAAAATCGGAACAGTGATGCCAGCAGGACCAGGGCAGTGATCACCACTTGTATTCAGCGTTGGTGGGGCCATACCTTAGGCCTGTATCCATTTCTAGGCCATGCACTTTAAAAAGGACACTGAGGTGCCGGAGTGTGTCCAGCAAAGGGCAACCAGGATCTGAAAGGTTCAGAAAACCTGTCTGTGGGGATAGCTGAGGGAGCTGGGCTTCTTCAGTCTCAAGAAGAGGAGGCTCAGGAGGGATCATCGCTCTCTACAAATACCTGAAAGGAGGCTGTGGCCAGGTGGGAGTTGATCTCCTCTACCAGGCCTGCAGTGAGAGGGCAAGAGAAAATGGCCTTAAAATGAGATAGGGGAGATTCAGATCAGAAAAAAAAAATCACTGTTAGTGTGATCAGGCATTGGAATAGGCTGCCCAGGAAGGTTGTGCAGCCACCATCCCTGGGCTGTTTACGAGGCCTCTGGCTCTGGATGATGTGGGCTGGGTGTTACAGTGGCAGTGCTGGATGGACACTTGGACTGGATGATCCTAAAGGTCTCTTCCAGCCTTGATGATGATTCTGTGGCAGTCTCTCTGCACAACTGTTCCAGGTGTGGTACTGCCCAGCCCAGGTTGGATGCTGGTTCATCTGGTTCATTCAGATTGATGTGGGGGGGAACAGAGGGGTGTAACTCATTGGCTTTCTTGACAGGCATCAAAAAAAAAAAAAAAAAAAAAAAAAAAAAAAAAAACAAAAAAAAAAAAAAAAGCAAGGTCTATGAAAACTCCTGTGGTTTCAATCAGCCCAAACCCTTCTTTGACAAAGCAATGATCCTGAGGATAAGGATGCAGCCTCCTGACTCTTGTCCTGACAAAGCCAAATGCCAGGAAGGCTGTGGCAGGAGGGATGATGTTTGGTGCAACAGTGACTACATATTTTGCTGGAGAACAAGAACTTTTTCGATCTTTGGGATATATTAATAAGGATATCTCTATTTTTAAGACATCAGCGAGAGCCATATGAAGCACTCAGCTTGAACCAGCAGGGAGTTAATATCCCTGCAATCCCTCCTCTGGGAAATCAGCCTTCAATGAAAACCCAGCACGCCATCCTTTCACGGCACAGCAGAGGGCTCAGGGCGCTGGAGACCACGGCGTGTGCCCGTCCTCCGGCAGCATCCCGGAGTGGAGCACAGCTGACACCGCAGCCAGGAGCCACATTCCGGGGCACAACAGCGGTGCCCCGGGACAAGGTGCTCTTCAGGGGCCTGAGCCTGCCGTGATTGCTGCTGCTCTGGCAGCTGCTGCTCCGGGACGCGGGGAGATGTGGCAGGAAGGGCAGGCGCCAGCCCCCAGATCCCGAATTAGGTCAGCGGAGTTGTAACATCTGGCCCCGTAGCTGCCTTTCTGCCGGGATTAGGCAGGGGCGCCACTCGGGCACACCGGCATAAACTCCCCGACACGCAGCTTGTGGGGGTCTGGACATCTGTGCTCTCCGTGTGGCCGAAGGGCTCGGGGGCTGCTCCGCACAGGAGGGCGGCTGCATTCGCCTGTGCCATGATCCTGTCCCTGCCACGGCGGCTCGGAGGGCACTGCCCTGCCCCGGGCCGGCCGCTGGGTCAGTCACCTGTGAGCCATTGCAGCACCGTGGGAGTGGCAAACGAGAGCAAACATTCCCGGGAAAGTGGGAGACGCTGCCTGAGAGGAGGCATTATCCAAAAGAGCTACACAGGAACTCAGGAAACCCCGGCTTAGTCATGGGACAAGGCCATGGGCAGGGGGGACACCAGCTGCTGAGGGACATTCCTATTAACCATGCAAAACCGGGGCCAACTTTTTACATCCCGTATATAAACACAGTATCTTTATATAAACTCACATAAATAAAGACATAGAGGACGTTGCTCTTGATTAGCATTTTAAGCAGCATCAAATTTCCTTGTTTCTCAGTCATGAGAAGGCAATTAGGTTTTCTATGGGTTTTTTTTTGTTTTTTTTTTTTTTTTTTTTTACGTCAGAGCAAGAGCAGGTCAAGTGGTCCCTTCTTGCCATTTTGCAATGTTCTTGCCAGCCTGGGCTGCCCTGTGTGGCTGTGGATTTCAGGCCAGTTAAGTTCAGGGTTTTGTCTTTGCCACTCCCATCGGAGCAACCTGAAGAGCACAGAGTAAGACAGGCAGGAAGATCATGATGGGTTTGTATTTCAATCCCCTGCTCAAAGCTCAGAGCAGGGTACTCAGGATGCTGTATCCAGCTGGGCTGTAAAACCTCCAGGGACAGAGCCCTCCCAGCCTCCTGGGCACCCTCACAGCCACCGTGGGGCCTCCCTGAAGTCGCTGCAGTTCACTGACATCCATCAGGTATCAGTAGGAGTGCGGCATCCACACGTGATCTAACAAGTACCGAGTGCAGGCAAGGAACTCCTTCCCTGCACCTACGGGCCGTGCTTCTGCCCACGGGGCTGGGAGCTCACACTCAGCTCCTGTCCCACCCCCAGGACTGCCCACAGCACTGCTCCCTGGCCAGTCCCTCCCCAGGTTTCCCCCCAGGAGTTAGTCCTTCCCCTTGCAGCAAGTAGGAAGGAGCAGGTTTAACATCTGCTCCTGCCTTTTCTGAATGTGAAAAATAAATTTCTAAGAACACAAGACCATTTTTTTGCATAATTTCTCCATGCAATTGTATTTCTCTAGCTTCATGTGGCTAGGGATTGCCCCTGTAAACAGAAAGATAGGAAGACATATAAACCTGGAATTTAGGAAGAACAATGGTTAGAGGAGGTTTCAAAAAGGAAAAGTTTAAGGCAAATGGAAAAAAGCAGTATGAATCATATACCAGAAATACAACCACAACAAAAGCAGAAGGTGAAATAGAAAGTGGAAGCAGGTCTATTGCCAATGCCTATAGCAATCCTGATTGCTTATAATCACTTTGTGACTTCATAAGTTGGCCTCCTCAACCAGATCAAATGAAATCCCCTGAGCTTCCAGGCATCTATTGTTGATCATCTGTCTTAACAGACAGAAATATTTTAGTATCTCTTAAATCAGTGTCATGTGTGTCTCTTCCACAATTTCCAGGAATTTCTGGGCTGCATTTACTGTCTGCACAGTTAGAGACATAATCTTTGGTGTACCATGGTCTTGTGATCTGACATAATTTTCTGGCTGCTTCTTTCTCCATAATAGACTGGACTAAGACACTTCATTTGTTAGTTCCTCTGTGCTTAAAACCATATATAACCTTACCTCTGGCCCTCAAGGTTATCTGTCAATAAGAAGGGTTTGAGCATAGAGAACAAGTATGCTTTATAGGAACACAGATGTAAGATGAAGACAGCACATGGAAGAAATTACTGAGGTTGTCTTTGATTCATTTGAAATCATACAATTAAACCATTTTGTCTGGACTCTGGGCTCTCCTATGCCAGGAATATCACAATTTTCGGCTTCTTCAAGCAGCTTTCATTTAAAAATTAGCTTTAACCTTCCCCACTTAAAGATAAACCCCAAATGTCTTTCCCCATCCCATCAGACTGAGACTGAACAAGGTGGTGGATGACAGCACACAGAAACAAACAGTGAATTGGGTCAGTGAGTCTACAGAAGATTTTTTGAGAAGCTGAGGTTCAAAGATGCCTGAGTTAGGTTTTGGACTATTTATGAATTTGCGGTCCCAAGGATTGCAAAAAAGCCACCATTTCTTAGCTCTAACCACTGTGATATCCGAGTGGTGCCAGGATATTTCAACTTAGGGCTAGGATTCATATTTACAAGTGTTTTGTTTGTGACCCACTAAAGGCCCACATAAGACTGCAGGAGTGTACTGAGATTTAGCAGTGGGAGCAAAAAGAACAGCAGCAGCAACACCCTTTAAACAAGAGTCTTGATGCTTCATGAAAGGCAGTATGAACAAGACACATGGAGTCATGCTTTAAAATGTCATCCAGGAGGGGTGCCCAGCATGCAATCAGATGCATCCCAAACACTACTGCTCTGCTACCTCCCATCTCAGCTTCAGGACACCTCTCCCTGCAGGCCAGAGCTAGCCTTGGAACAGCTGAGCAGTCCCTGTGCCCAACAGCTGGAAAAAGAAGGTGGAGAGCTGGAGCACATGAGAGGCCATGAACAGGAGCACATGAGGGCTGAGTGCTGCTTGCCCAGCACAGCAGTCCATTCCCAAGTGGCTTTCCCTCATTACCCCCTTGGTCACAGGGAAAACAAAACTCTCAATACAAGGAGCTGTTGCAGGCACACTGAGGAAAGGAAAGATGGGGCAATGGCAGGAGAGGACAACTGGGAGGTGGAGGAGAAGAGCAGGATGGGTGGGGAGGAGGCAGCTCTATGGGGTCTTCTTCCACAGACACATCAGTCACTGTAGGAGCAGAAGAAGATCCAGGAGCATCAGGACATGACCACAGGGAAAGCAAGCAGAAGGCTGGGGAAACAAGGGCAGGATGAGGAAAGTCCTGGGGGGTCACAAAGCTGCTCTGCAGGGAAATGCTGGGAATAGGAAAGCGGAGGTGGTTTTCTCAATTGTCGATTTGCGAAGCCATTAGAACACACACAACAGTGCACATTCTTGTATTTAGGGAAATCTTTTGTTCTGCATCTTTCCCAAACCTACTAAAGCCACCATGTTGGGAATGCATTTTTTAGTACACATGGAGTCATTTCACACCACTGATTCAGGTTATGCTCAGTGAAGGCCATTCAACCCACAGGGAAAGAAACACCTTCCTAAACAGGAACTGTAGCACAAAAGTCAAGACACTTTCCTACTGTGTTTCTGCAGACTTTCCTTTGGAGGCCCTGGCAAGGTACTCCCGAGAAAGGCAGAGGCTGCAAACAGAGTCTGATGTTTCTCTAGTTCCAAAAAAAGGGAAAAATAAAACCTTCATAAAAACCTAAGGCGAATTTCATCAGGCAGAGGATGTTGCCACCTGCTGCTTAAATAAGGGCAGACATCAGTTCCCTGTGGTTTGGGTCATTCCTGGGATTTGAATTTTTGTGCATGTTCCAGGGACTAACAGATTTTTTTTTTTTTTTTTCCGCTTATAACTCAGGTGCCAGAAACTCCTCTTCCACTGTACTGCTGGCAAACACAACAGACCACAAAACACTCCTTTCTCTGCACTCTTCAATGTAATCAGGTTTGCACATCAGGTGGGCAGGCAACATCACCTGAGAAGCCCTTGTATCAGCTCAGCTGTGTAGTTAGCTGCCACTTTTCCCTGGGGCTACCTAGCATGAGGTGCAAACCTTTGGAGAGAGCCAAATCTTGAGCACCCAAAAGCAAATTAAAGACAGAAGGGACTTTTAAATTATTTTCAAAGAACTGTTAAAAAGTGTATGATCTACACACGCTAGGGATAGGAGTGAAACAGCTGCCCTTATTTGCAATTCAAAGAATTAGGTTGTAATGTTGAGAATTAGAGCATACATTCTTTGTGCAGCATTAAATAAAAGTGCTGATGTTTCTGTGAGACAGTAGCTTAGCAGACAATGAGAAATGAAATAAAATGAGCCCGGGTTGCTCTGCAGTCAGAGCTGATGAAACAGCAGCATTGGATTGCTATTCCCCCTGGTAAAATGCCTCTGGGAAAAAAAAAAAATCTATTAATCACAACCATCTGGAAGGGAGCCTCAGCTGCAGATGCAGATGAGATACTGGGGACAGGGCTGAGCAGCCAGACCAGAGGCTGTGGCCAAGAAGGAACAGCAGGGACTATGCTACACTGTCTGTGGGGACAAGGGAGAAACCCCACCAGGGTCTGGTGCACAGGAATGGAGATGCAAAGCCCTGGGAATCATGCCGATTTAATCTGAATTTAATTTCTGTAAGGTTTCCAGACATGATGAAATTACTCTGCAACTGGTTAGTTTTCTGGGGCTCAACCAGTTCCATGAAGGGTCTAAACTCACCAACACAGCAGCAGAAAGGGAAGGGAGCTCATGCCATGCCAGGTAGCATCAGTCACTGGAGCTGGCCAAATTAGCTTAATCTACTTTGCCAAGACCCATCACCCTGTCTACATCTCCTGCAAGTAAAGAAAACTTTGCTTCTGCAGGGAGGCACAAATCTCTGTTTCCAGAGGGAAAACTGAGGAAAGCTACAATTTTAGGTGACTTTCTAAAGTTCTCAAGAGGCCTTTACTAGTCATGTGATGCTGTCAACACAGTTCTCAGGCATGGCACATACAAAGTAAGCTTTCCTCTTCACCAGGAATCATAGAACGGTTTGGGTTGGACGGAAACTTGAAGTCCATCTAGCTCCACCCCCCTTCCACAGAAAGGGCCACTTTCCACTAGGCCAGGTTTCTCAGAGCCCCATCCAGCCTGGCCTTGAACGCATCCAGAAATGGGGTACCCACAGCTTCTCTGGGCAACCTGTTCCAGCACCTCAGCATTCTCACAGCAAAGAATTTCTTCCTAATATCTAATCTAAAATTACTGTCTGTCAGCTAAAAATCATTATTCCCCCTTGTCCTATCACTTCATGCCCTTGTTAAAAGTTCCTCTCCAGTTCTCTTGTAGGCCCACTATAGGTACTGGACGGTGCTCTAAGGTCTCCCTGGAACCTTCTCTTCTCCAGGCTGAACATCCCCAACTCTCTCAGCCTGTCCTCACAGAAGAGGCGCTCCATATCCCCATAACCATCTTTGTGGCATCCTCTGGACTCCCTCCAACAGGTCCATTTCCTTCCTTTGCAGGGATCCCAGAGCTGGATGTAGCACTGCAGGTGGGGTCTCACCAGAGCAAAGGGTCAGCATTCTCTCCCTCTCCCTGCTGGCCACACTGCTTTGGATGCAGGCCCAGGACACATTTGTTTTCTGGGTTGCAAAGGCATAGTGCTGGATCACACCCAGCCTCTCACCCATCAGCACCCCCAAACCCTTCTCCTTTGGGCTGCTTCTCTGCCTAGCTTGTATTTTGCTTGGGACTGCCCCAACACATGCAGGACCTCAAATGAGTCAACTCTGGGGAGGAGTGATTCAGCAGCTCCCAAAGGAAAGAAGGAAATTCTTTAGGTTACCAAATGAGAAGGTCTTGAGAGCAGAAAAGGGATTCCTCTTGTCGCTCTGTAATCTTCCTACACTGCAAATATCTGGTCACCGTGACATGACTGCTTTTTGCATTTCCTTTCATTGTGAAGATTATTGCTGGCAGACTGGGGCAGGGGGCATCTGAGAAGCCTGAGAAATTATATTCCCTTAGTAAAGCAAAAACACAAGTTCTATCTCAACCTATGTGTCTAACTGTCCCAGGGCAAGCTGAAATATGATCGCCCTTATTAAAAAACTGCCCTGTCTGCACAAAGCAGGCATCTTGGCTGCCTCAGAAACCTCTCCAGATGACAGTGCAGAGGTGATGTATTACAGAACCAAAGCTGCTTTTTCAACCAGAAGGGGAAGGGATAAAACTTTTGACTTGTTTTCCTGTTAGTCAGCAGTTTCTTATGATATTGCTCAAAAATCTGTTCCATTGGTCATGCCCTTTTAATAGTGCAAGGGAAGAGAACGGGGTGCAGCACGCAGGAATCATCTGCAGCTGCAGCCACCACAGCAGCACTGCCTGGCACCCCAGGCCACTTGCAGGTCCCCCAAGGCTGCTGCTGGGTCCCCACCTGTAGTCTCAGATGCCCTCCTGCATCCCCTCCTGCTCATGCCAACACCCCAGGCAGCTGGATCTTTGTAGACTCCCGAAGAATGGATCAAACTCTCCAGTCTCACTGCTACATATTCCTGGGACCACAGTTGCACAGAGCCAAAGACAGCCAATAACCTCCATCTAGCCAAGAGGATGGGAACAGTGCTTTTTTCCAGTACCAGACGGTGTTTAGATCTGTGTGTGGGGGAGGAATCCCATTGGCACCTCCTGAAGGTGACCTGTGCCATTTTTACCAGAATTTAACACACACTTTTAATGCTGAACACTTGTGACTAGTTAGAAGCAAGGGAAGCTGCTAAGAGGAACAAGCTGAGTAGTTCCTGGGAGAAGTAACCATGTGGCAAGAGGAAGGCAGTGGTGGGCAAACCCACAGCATGGAGCAAAGCTCCAGAAGTGCTCCATTCCTGAAGGTGCTGACAGGGGCAGCCCATTTTCAGGAAGAGGAGCACAGCTGGTGTGAGGAGCAGGCTATCCTGATGGCTGGCCACCAAACCCACCAGCCACCCGGCAGAACAGGATACTCACCAGAAGGCGGGATGAGGCAGGTGTGGGTTGTGGAGAAGGGAGCCACTGCCTTGCTGAGCCTTAAACAATGTAAGGTCAGGAAACAGAGATGTTGGCAGTGGAGAAACATCAACTGTATTGAGAGAAGCTTGTAAACATTAGGGTTTGGAAACCCAAGAACTGTATGCAAAAGCAACCTCATCAGGTAATCTGTGGGGAAAAGAACATCCTTACCTTGGGCACTAGCAGCCTGCTCTCACTACCCACTGACAAATCAGCCTGACAATACTGCACAAACAAAAGATGAACCCTTCATGTATTGGCTTGTTCCACAACTTCAGCTACACTTTCTGCTTATTGTCAAAGCATGAACCAGTGATCCAACCCAATTCTTGACTTCCACGTTGATTTATCTGAATTGAAACCTTTAAAAGCACTATTTTAATCCATTTATATTTAAATCATATCCAGGGGTTTCTTGAATCAATGGAGACAAAAGCAATCCCCAAATGATTAAGAATCTCTTATGCTTACAGTGGAAATTATGAAGGGGAAATGTGCATCTGCTTCATTCCCTGAGGTGCCCAATTGAGGAATGGTTTTGGCAGCCTGACTACAAGAGTACTCTGGTAACAGTGTCACCTGAACCAAAGAGGTCCAACGTGTGGGCCTTTCGAGGAGCTAGGGCATCAGCAGCTCACTGCCTACCAAATGAGAAAATTGCAGTGAAAATCAAAAGAACTACATCACTCTCTCAAAACTTTCATGCTGGAAGCAGCAATTTCAGCATCCTGATACACAGGATGCTGAACCCCCATTGCAGTCAGACAGGTAAGCTACCCAATGCGGGAATGTATTTTATATCAGAAGAAAATCCCAGGTTTGCAGTCTTTACTTGCTTCATATATAAAAATATAGATGCATTTTCATTCCTATCTCTATCTAAAATGAAATATACCTATCACCCATATTTAAGTGCAATTGCACATTCAACAGGGCTGTTTGCAATGTCATGCTTGGCAAGAGCAGGATTATTTTCTCTCCCTCACTGCCTCTTTCACAGAACATACACTAAGCTGAATGGAGATCTTCCTTCTCACAAAAGCTGCAAAATTTCCAGCCCACAGCTACCTGGGACTACATTATTGGAGCAACTCCTGATACAGAAAATGCCCAGCAGATGCACAGAATTGGTCCTTAACAGCTCTTGTTCTGTGCTTCTGCAGAGCTGGTGGTGTTTCCTGCACACTCTAAAAGAAACAGGAGACAAATCCAGTACTATCCAGTGACACCTGGATGCAAGAGGTTTCTGGCTGATCAGCATACACACCACAAAACCTCTCCTGCATGCGCTCAGACTTGTGACACTAATTCAGGGAAATTTTAGTACCCAAATATTAGCAAGTAAAATGAGTTTTGGCTTTGCAGAAATAACACATTTAAATTATGTTTTATTCAGTGGAAGAAAAAAATACAAACCTGGGCTGTCTCTCACAGTGCTTCACTAGCTTACACATTTTTTACTGGCTACACAGGTACTGTATTGCAGAGGTTCACACATCATTCTCAATTTGACTTTTTTAATACAAAAGCTCTGCTGCAGCCCAAATTCACCATGAAAAGCCAAAGCATTTAAAAAAAAAGTTGAAGTGACAGAAGTCTTGCCCAAAAGGGCAATGCTCTATTTCAGAACAGAACTCCAAACTCATGCTCTGCATTTTCAACCAGTATAAATGCCGTGGAATAGATTACATTGACTAGAGAAGCTGTGGATGCTCCATCTCTGGCAGTGTTCAAGGCCAGGCTGGATGGGGCTAGGAGCAACCTGGTCTAGTAGAAGTTGCCCCTATCCAAGATGGGGGCTGGAAGTAAACTTAAAGAACCCTTCCAACCCAAACCATTCTATGATTCTATGATTAATGCAGAAGGTCTAATGAGCTTATACAAGTTTCTGATCACCCTGAGTGTGTGTGAGAGGCTGGAGAGTAACAGTGGGGAGAATGAAGACAAGCATAGTGAAAGCAAGTTTCCTGATAAATGACAGCTCTATTTCAGAGCATATGGGATGCTCAAGTACCAGCATATACCCATACAGAGCGCATCCTCAGTTTTGATGACTCCAAAAAGCAGTTCAAAATTTTGTCCTAGATGGAAATTGGTTATTAAATTACTCAATTTATTGAATTAACTTGAAACTTGAGGGGCAGATGCAGGCAGTGTACATCCTCTGAGATGTATCACAGATCAGATTTTGCAATTCTATTTACTTGCAAGGGAAAGCGATGTCCACTTAGTGATACTCAGTGTCTTCTCTGAAAAAGAGATAGGCAGAATATTTGAAATGAGTTACAAGGAGGCCTTTTTGCAAACTACTAAAATGCAATTTCTTTGAGAAGCTAGCTGAAATCATATTTCTGTAATCCTAACTCATGTAAAAGAAAAATGAGCAGAAACACCGTGATAAGAGGGATAATACAGGGAACATCTGGAAAAAAATGAGATATTCTTCATTATTCCATAGGCAAACAGATATAAGAGATCCCCATAAAGTTTTAATAACTTAAAAGTCTGTTGTTTCCCAGCCATCCACCAGATCCTCCTAAAAGCTTGCAGAAGGCAGTAAAACAGCAGGAAAAGCAGGACTGCCAGAAGGGGAGCTGGTGGGACACAGCACAGGGTGTGCAGGCACTTGGTGCCCTCTCCTGGGCACCACACAAAGATTCTTTTTTTAGCCAATTCAGAGCATGGCCATGGAAATGGGGTCCTCTACACCTTAAACTGATTCCTCAGATGAATCAAAGACACAGGTCAATCAGAGAGAAAGTTCAGACATTTCCAGAGAAGTACTCAGCTGTTCAACTCCATTACAATTCCTGACACAGCAGCGTGTTACATCACAACATTGTTTATTATGTAACTTTTTACAATACAAACAAAAATACAGAAATGCAGTATATGAATACAGCTAAATGCAAAATGGTGATGTTTTTCTTGAGGCCATATTCCCATTTCTAGTAAAATAAAGAAAGACTGCACACAGGTAGAAACAGGTTGGTAGTTAACTCCACAATTTTGCCTAGAAATGACCTATAAATGCATTTTCCTGCTACTTACCATAAAACGTAAAAAGGGAGTTAAAGGAAAGATTTACTCACTGGTTCCTACCATATGAAAGAAGCTATATTCTATTTAGGAGGGCCAATATATGGAAAAAATATCTAAATTAAATGTTATTACAAAAAATGAAGCAGTAATGAGATCCTTCTGGCTAAAGAAGTTACTAAATGAGAATAGCATATATTTAAAGAATCCAAAACATAAAAGGGTTGTTATAAAAAGCTTAGGTGCACTGTAAGCTTACAACTTTTGTTTTTCCATGTGTCCTTTTAAACAATGGAAGTGTCAAAAATAGGGTCAACTGTGTTAGACTAAATTACATTATTGTATATGCTGCACTGAATGGAATTCTTGTATTATAATAATAGAGAAGCATTGTTTGCATCATATTATGGCAATTTATCCTCACTAAAAACCGTCTAGAGTCCTGCATTTTTTGATATCCTGTAAACCGTCAAACCACCAGAACATGATTGTACAACAGTAAAATGTTTTCTTTTGCGTTAAAATGACACCTGTTTAAAAAAAAAGAATGAAAAAAGGTACTTAGAGCTGTTATTTTTCCAAGTACACAACACCCTAGACAATTCAAGGCATCTCATTCTTCATCAAAATTAACAAAAATTTGTCATGCTGTTAAATCCATTACTATGGATACGACTGGTGCAAAATTGGTCAAACGGATCCAACAAACACTGATGTCCAGGCTGGCATATTGGCAACTAATACATAACTGGTGGTCAAAATGATGCATTTAAAATATCTTCCCTTTCTTCTTATTCTTTTCCAAGGTTCTAAAATGACATTAAAAAAAAGTTCGTTAAACAATGCATATGTGTTCTTATTTTTTAAAAAAATATATATACACGCTTTAAAAAAGGCATTTTAATAAGGCTTTGCTGGCTACAGTACAATGGATGAAACTTACCAAGGTAACAGTACTTGTACTGTGTGAATCAAGCAATGCAGTTATTCACCAGATTTCCCCTCCAAAGGACTAGGGGAATTAAACATTTTAATTCTCAAAGCTATAATTCTCCATCCCCCAGAAGTCTGATGCAATCTATCAATATAAACATTTATTTTTTTACATAGATATATTTATGCGTGGGTATCATGTTTCTTGGCAGGCTAAAATCTCCTTTAGAAGCTGATAATCTCCCCACTATTGCTGAAATATGGTCATTTGTAACTAAAAACAGTTCAGCATTTTTCTTGGCTTAGAAGTGACACCTCCATAGTGGTCAATGACCATGGATGGACCATTACTGTCTCAGAAATTGCCTTTGAGCAGAAAGCTACAGAACTTTTACTGTGAAGTGCAGGACAAGGCTCCATTTTACCTGGAAGAATTCTGTTGTTCCAATATACGTTGTTGAGCCTCCCAGTTCGCTTTCTCGTCCTCAAACTGACGACGCTTTTCCTCCAGTTCTTTGTGTTGTGCCTCCAAATTCTTTTTCATTTGCTCATGGCGTCGCTGCAGCTGTAGAAGATCACAGAGTCAGTAGGTGCAGAAAACACAGCAACTTTTGGAACTGTACTAACAAACATCATCAACAAAATCTATCAATGCAACAAAACCATGTATTATATTTTTCTTCAGAGAAAGCAGCTCAGACTAAAAAGTGTATCACCAGTAACAGAAACCAAAAGGTTATTAATCCCACAGCTTCATTTTACAGTTAACAGAAAATGCCCCAAATGCTGCCCAACTTACAAACAGGATTTGTAAGCAGCTATGTTTGGCAAATAAAAGGAAATTAAAAAATGCTTTGGTATTTGAGGCAAACATTAAGCAGCAAGTTGCAGAGCACTTGAGTATCAGTAATGCAAAAAAAAAAAAAAAAAAAAAAAAAGCAGCATTTTTAAATTTGGTGTGAAAAAAAATTGATTTCATCCTATAGTGTTAACTACACCGTGGATCTCTTTGGAAAAAAAAAAAAATTAAGTGGATTAATTTATTCACTAATTAACTGAATGACTATTATTGAGGAAGTTAATTGTATACATTCCAAAACAGAATAAGAATTCTCTCCTGCAAGTTGATGGGACAGACTGACAATCAAATGTGTTGTATGTGAGGATGGAAACTCTTGTTAGGAGAAGTGATTCCTTTTGTGTGGTGTAATGTTTTTTTTAATTGAGTTAAATCATAAAATGCTTGGGTTGGAAGGGACCTTAAAGATCATTTAATTCCAACCCTCCTGCCAAGAGCAGGGACCCAGATGCTCAAAGTTGTATCCAGCCTGGCCTTGAACATGTCCAGGGTTGGGGTACCCACAACTTCTCTGGACAACCTGTTCCAGTGCCTCACCACTCTCATAGTAAAGAACTTTCTCCTAGTATTTGATCTAAACCTACTTTCTTTCAGTTTAGAGGCATTCCCCTTGTCCTGTCATTCCCTACCCCTATAAATAGTCCTTTTCCATCTTTCCTATTGGTTCCCTTCAATACTGGAAGGCCACAATAAGGCCACCATAAAGCCTCCTCTTTTCCAGGCTAAGCAATTCCAATTTTCCCAGCCTTCACTCAGACAAGAGTGAAGAGCTCCATCCCTCTAATTGTCTTGGTGGCCTCCTCTGGACTCCCTCCAACAGGTCCATGTCCTTCCTGTGCTGGGTACCCAGAGCTGGATGCAGCCCTGCAGGTGGGGTCTCACCAGAGCAGAGCAGAGGGGCAGAATCCCCTCCCTCGCTCTGATGTCCACACTTCAGAGGAAGTGATATAAAACTTCCTCTTTCCTTACTCTTGCAAGACCCTGTTTCACACAAGTCCTTGGAAACATACTTCCTTCTACACATTTTTACATAGCACTGTTTGTTGCCTACTTTTCTACATTTAGATAAATACAACAGAAGTTTACAAAGCCATGAATGGTGAAGAAAAAAGAATTAATTGCATGAATATAAAATACTGGTATGACGAGATACACTCAGTCAAAAAGTCATGAGATAGTACATGAAAAACAGAATTATTTTTGTTTTTCATATAAGAAGGAGAATGTGGAGGCCAGAAGTATAAAAGTGTTCAAAAAGATTCAAGACAGAAATTGAGGAAAGGATTAATCAAGTGATGACAAAAACCATGATCCAGCTAAAATATACAGCTTTAAAATCCTCAAATTGCTGACTGGTGTATCTTACTATTCATATCCCTGTCTATTCAGTTCTCAAAAAAACCTAGATTGATTTTTTTTTTCCCTCAGATCCAGTATGCCTTGGCACCTCTTACAGTGCCTAGGCTGCCAAGCACTTTAACTACCCTTCCAAGTTTTCTCATTTTCCTTCAAATTTGGAGACAAACCTTTAGGAACTTTGACAGTTCTGAACTTCTCTATTAGGCTTCTTGTGAGAAACTGCTCCCCTAAACTTAAAAAATTACTTATTTTTTTACTTAGGAAGTTTTACTTAAACTTCTAATTATGACAGTCACTTAGCAAGATCACTTTCAGAGCCCCTTGAAGTCTGCAAAAAACCAGATTCACTGGGAGGACTTCACCTGGAGATAGATAACAGAAAATAGACTTAAGTATCCATAAAATTTTTCGAATTAAACCAGAACACTGACAAAAGCAAATCCTTGACTCTTCCTTAGCCTAGTAATTCTCATTTAGGTATACAGGCATTGTGTCCAATTCCTGAAATGCTTTTTCAATACACACAACAAATGATCATTACTGCATTAGCTTATATAAGCCAGGAAAGTCTCAAGAACTTTTAAAACCACATGGAAGAATAAGCACAAAATATTCCAAAGAAAAGGGAGAAAAAGAGGGTAAGGAAGTTAAAGAGTATTTTAAAATAAAGAGTATTCAGTGCTATGACTGAAAATAAAACCAGAATGCATGTGAACATTAAAATTACATTTCAAGTTTAGGCTTACAGCATTTCAGCAAAGGCAACAAGCTGAGAAAGAAGAATGGTGTTGTATTGACACATACAAACCAACTATGGAATCAATTACATTGCAAAGTCTTGGCAAGAAGTCCCATCTCCAAACTCGTTCAGCCCCAGGTTATATTGGTGTTTAAAACATTTTGATTACCTCAGCTTCAGAGTCCTTCAGTTTCTGAACTTTTTCTTTGACTTTCATCTCAAACACCTGTTCCATTTCCATTTCCATTTTTTTCATTTTGGCTACATGCTCCCTCCTTTCCTCCTCCATCTGTGCCAACGGGCTCCTGCCATAAATCCAGAAGAAGCAGTTAGCTAGTAAGAACTTTTTTCCCTGTCTGATACATTAGGGCATCTGGAAAAAGGCAACATAAAAATGCTGAAGCAGTAAGATAAACACATTGCTGTAGGCACTGCTAGCTTAAATTCAATTTGCATTATTATATTAACTGTTTTGATAAGCTTTACTCAAAAAGGTATTTCATACAATGTCTCTTCCTCCCCCACTAAAACTGATTTATACTACATTTAGGTTAAGAGAAACTCTTGACTTTCTATCTGTAGAACCACCTGGTCAAGGGAAGAGAGGAAATCAATGTTAAAAAAAAGGAAAAGGAAATTAGCACCTTCCAAGTGATCTTCAGGCATCTTTTTCTTCCCCATAATTCAAATATATAAAAAAATTAATGGACATAATAAGAAAATTAGGAGTGCTGCAGACTAAAGTCCTATTTTCTCTCTATATCTTCATTATTCCCAAGTCAGTCCAAGAGACATTTAACATTACAACTGTGTTGAATGCTCTGGTCATAGTTTTAAAGAGAGATCAGCTTCAAAAAAAAAAAAAGGTTTGGGCAACTAAACATCAGTATTTCAGAATGTTAGTTAGAAGGTTTTCCTTTAGAGAGCTATTAATAAACATAATGTATAAAAATAATATACATTTAAAATTTTTCCATACACTTTATGGTATACTTTCCTGGATTGTACTAAATTTTCAAAGCTGTATAAGCCTGCTATCCATGTTATGGTGATATGGGTTTTAAACAGTAAGTTTCATTGCAAATATCTAATACAACAGGATGTTTTGTTAAGACTCCTGCTCAACAAAGAGCAATCAAACCAAATCACTGGCCTCTTGTTTCAGTTTTGAGTATCTGTGGCTTAAAAGGACAAAGTTTTAACTATTGTGTTGGCAAAAATGAAGAACTGATTATATTTGGAATCATTACAATCCATCAGCAGAGGATATCTAATGTATGTGTAGAACTCAATCCGAATTAATAGCTGCAATGCTTGGACTTGTGAGTAAAATGCTGTATAATATACAGAACTGAAACTGATCTTCAGATTAATTTTTACTTTAGTTCTTCAAAAGGCCAACTTCTAGCAATCTTTTACAAAGAAAAAATTAATGGTTAAAGGCAGGTGAAGCACAGTAATGCACAAAAATACTAAGGAAGTGAAAGAAGAGTTGAGTAGCAGTACTTGTGGAAACTAAGCAGCTGTCAAAACAAGACTATTTTCTTCTAGAGATGTAAAGTTCTCAAATGCATCTGCTCTTTAAAAATTAATTGCCAAGTAGAATAAATATCATGGAATCATTGCTGCAGTTTTAACTTGAAAGGGGTGCAGAACTGTCCTTTGATTGAAAACTTAATAATCCAATGGGGATGTCATGCAAGCTGTATTTGAGAAAGTGGTAAAAATCAGTCTGCACAGAAAACCTGATTAACTGACAAGCGAGCATTTACAGCTGAGAGCTTTACAACATAGGTCACAACTGGTTTTGCTAGGTCCTAATTATGTGACACAGGCAAAAGCACATCACCCTGTATTTCAGGACACAATTACACAAGGGATTTAAACAAAAACAAACAAAAAAACCACACACACACACCCAAAAAAGAGCTGAAGGGAAAAAAAAAACCCCACAAACCACTAAACAAAGATGTAAAACATTTAACTGATTTCAGAGGACGTGTGTTCTAATAACAGTCCTCTAAGTTATTCTGCAAAAACTAAAAATTATTCTAGATATGTGCAAAGTAGAACCTCTGCAAGCAGGTGATAAGATAAAATCATGGTCAGAAATGATTAAAGTTACTAAATCCCCAATTCAATGAAGAATTGTAAATTTACAGGTAAGGATAAAAATTCCACTAATTCTTTATAAGCATCTATATAAAGATGACTGAGCTATGGATAGAAACCGGGGGAATTAAATAATTTATGCACTTCTACTGATTTTTGAAATTTGACTGAATTTGTCTTGAATCTTAGCCAAAAGGTTTCTAAAGAAGATAGGTTTTTACAGAGATATTTATCACTGTAAGCATTTATAAATTCCTAAAGTTTACAGTAGCACAGCTTTAGGAAAAAAGAACCAAACCAACTGCTAGTGGAAAAAACAATGCCAAGATCAGGATACCAGGAAACTGTTTTAAATTTGAGACATCAAACAGTGAAATCCTTTTTGTGTTTATAGAATTTTTGCCGTAAATTTTTTGGAAAAATTTAAATGACCACTTACATGCCTTCAACTGTGTCAAATCTAAAAAACAAAAAATACAGAGGCTTAGCTTAGCATGCTTAAATAAAAACACAAAACCAAAAAGCAATAATTAAAAAGGTAAATTCAGTATTATTAGATTCCTAAAGCTTATTATGTGCTCCCCCAAAAGCAAATTTTTCACACTAAAAGGAAAAATTGTTAGTTAAAGCTTGTTACATTTATTTCAAATTCAGTTAGTTGATCACTACTGTCATGTCAATTATTAACACAGGTTTGATGTGCAGATGCTTTCAGGAATAGTTTTCCTACAACATCTACGCTTTAAAAAAGATTTTAAGTATTTTAGTGACACGAACCATCACTTGCTCTAAAAACAAGTTTTTGGAAACCAATGCCACCAGGAGGCTTATCTCCTCGTTTAGAACTTGTCAGCTAGCAGAGGCCAGTGTATTGAAGGCCCGGGAATGTTGTGAAGCTGCAGGAGGAGCCCTGGGCTGGCACGGCCAGCAGAGGTCTCAGCGGCAGCTCGGCTGCAGTGTCACCTCCCCGGGCACCGGGACACTGCAGCCAGCGGGGCCTCGGCTCAGAGGAAAATGGGCTGGAAACAGGCTCTGATCTCACCATCCTCTCTCTAAGGGCATCACAGCCCTGAGAAATCGCCAGGAATACAGGCAAAAGGAGCTGGAAATGGGCCGGGCTTAGCAGTCAGACGGATTAGAGCATTCTGTATTTTGTTACCTTGCATCAATGATGGCTAAGACCCATCTTTATGACATACAATATGATTTTTAATAAAAATAAGATTTTACTTTTAAATTCACTGAAGACAGCAGCTTCATATAGCAAACCAAAAAGACTTCTCAAATTACAACTTCTGCATTTCAGAGCAAATACCAATTTTCTCACGTGTCACATAGTACACGTGTGAAATTACAATTACCACACAATTTTTAAAGAAACAAGTTACCTACATATGTGAAGACTACCTTGACATTTTATTTTTTTAATGGTTAGGATGATATTGAAAATTTGAAAAGTCAGACTAAACCTAAAGTACAAAAAACCCCCTCCATAACCATGGAAAATACATGCTTTGGATTGCTCCTAAGTTAACAAGTTACTTGCAGAACAGTCAAGTTTTGCCAAATCAAAAGAGGCAAATCAAATATAAGATTATTAACTGGACAGAAAAATGTTTCAATTCATCTACACAGCATTATTAAAATTTGTAGCACATACTTCTTTGTTTTCACATTAGCATTTTTGTCTAAAGAAATATGTTAACAGCTGCATGAAAAACTGAGATCAGCTAGGATCATAAAAATACAGCTGTTTTAAAGGTACAAAAGGTCAATCCAGCCTCCAACAGCTGCCAGCAGGAGATACTTTTGGAAAAGTACAAGCACCACTGCATGTCTCCTGGTATGTCTGCCCTCTCAGCCTCTCAAAACCCAGGAGAGCTTAGGATTTTCCAGAGCCAGGGGGTGTATCTGTGTTTAACCATATGCTTGTAATACCACCAGGCAGCATCAGAGCACGTCTCCATTCTCACACAGATACAGGATCTGTCTCCCATGCAAGAACAGATATTGCCCCAATTTGAGACACACACTTCTTTCAAAAGGCCAGCAGGCAAGCATAAAATTCCTAAGGCGAGGCACAGATAAACTGTTAATATCTGTTCCTCCCCCTCAAGTTTCCAGGAGGCACATGGTTCTTAGGAAGATTCTTTCTGTGCTGCTTCAACTATACCAGACCAAAAAACCAAAAGCTACAAAAACATGCTGAAGCCAAAAAAGGATGTTAAAGTTAAAAAACAAACAAACAAACAAACAAAAAACAAACAAAACCCCCCCAAAAACAAACAAACAAACAAACAAAAAACAAACAAAACCCCCCCAAAAACAAACAAACAAACAAACAAAAAAAAAAAAAAAAAACAAAAAAAAAAAAACCCAAAAAAACCCCACCTGCAACTCAACATATGGTTAAAGTAAAAACAGAAAAATAGCATCAGCTGGTTCATAACCAGCATTCAAGAATTTAATGTATTTACTTATTAAGCCAACCTATGTTCTGGGGAACAAACTCTTCCAAAATGTTCAAAATAGTCTTTGTAAGTTTGCAATAGACTTTGCCATCTTTCAGATGGCTGAATCAAACTGCAATTATTTACTCATTCTCTTGAAAAGAAAAAAAAAAAAACACCAAAAAACACCCAGATAGCAAAGAGCACCAATTGTATTTATTCATCTCTGAGCTGCAGTACTGCAGTGTTCCAAGCAACAGATTTCTAATGGAGAAAATAATTCCAGAAGGCACATTCACCTGGAAATACTCAGGTGGGACAGCAAAGTAATCTGAAGTGACAGGAGATGCAAAGTCAGCATGCCTCAGAAAACAAAGTAATTCCAGACCCTCGCAGTGTAGGTTCTGGCTCAAAAAGAAGTATCAGGAATGCCATCAGAAACTGAGCGGGGTGGAGGAGGGAATGAAGGTTATGAAATTTTGAAACCTACTCACAGATGTATTTTTGTATAAAATAACATCTTATTGTGTCTGCAATATGGGGAAAAAAAAATAACTTTAAATAGTCACTCTATTGTTATTTGTAAGATTGCAGAATAACCAGTCCCTACATGGATGAGGTAACAGACTGAGTTTGTAGGTGCAGACTAACACAAATCTAAGTAGGCACAAAACAAAAATGGTTAAAGTGTTGTCACTAAAATTCAGTTTTTCCAAAATCTGAGGAAAACATACTAAGATTTTGGAAGGTTATATAAGAAACCCCAGTATTCAGCAACATGCACAGAAAAATGCAAACAACTTCCTTTGATATCCCAAATAACAATGTGGAAAAAAGTTTCACTTTTCATGATTATAGCAAATGATTATAGCAAACAACAGTACAGTAAAAAAAGCAAGTTAGTTTACAGTAATAGCAAGTTAAAAGTCCTGGAGAAAATGCAGAATTTTCTCTTCTGCACTCCTATTACTACATTTTCACCTGACAAGCCTTGAGGTACGAGTCAGGAATAACATGATGGCAAGAAACATGACAGTGAGAAGAAGCAACCACAGTGTTATGGACACATATATTTGAAAACTAGTATTTTTAAGACTTGACCCCGTTAGAAACTCTACTTAAATGAGAGTACACTTCTGAAGAGATGCTATAACTGACATAAACAATTACATTTTTTGTCAGTGCTGAGCAGGGAAGTTTCACGTAGACTCACACTAGATGAAACTATATCACATCCACTTAAATCATTCCCTCACAACTTTCAAAGCATTAAGAGAGTGTAGAATAAACATTTCTTTAGTGAAAAATGGCTTTGTAGCTGTCATATGGATGCAAGTAACAGGTATTTCCAACTGATTTCAGAGATCTCTTTCAGGAAGAACAGCTGTAACTTTGCATACCATTAGCTGAAAAGAACTGCACCCTGTATTTTCATTGAGCAATTTGTATTTAAATATAGTACAAAATAAGAGCACCATTAACTATTAATTATTCAATCACCAATTACTGTTGATGCAGTTACTACATGCAGAGCAAGATATTTGAGTGTAGCTATTCTCAAATAGCATTATACAATTCAGAATACACTAGAGTCTACTTTTAGATTTTTCAATAACTTCATCAGGTTGGCAAATGACTTCTTGTCCGAGGTAATAAAAATGACATATGAGAGTTCGAAGAAACAGCTACAAAAGCCCCCAAACACTGCATTGCAACTCCCTTCTCACAAAAGATAATGATGTTAAAATAATTCCCCTGCTATGATGAGCAGCCATAGGAGTAGCCAGAGCAGCATTTCAAAGATGACAGCAGCAGGTCCAGTTTTTCAGAGTTTCTAAACAAATATTAACCCATTCTTCTCAAAAACATCCCTGATTGAGTATTGATCATCCAGGCAGAAGAACCAGTAATTCCACAAGTAAAATATAAACCAAAATAGAAATTAATGCACAAAAGCTTTGTAGTAGCAGTGAAATAAAACTCTAACTAAATGTACCAATTCTCTACAAAACTGAATCTATTATTTAACATGTTCAGTGTAACTAGTGTAAACCTTAGTGAAAAAGGAAAAAAAACCCAAATTACAAGTAAACCAGAGGCATATAGTTTTAGACACAGCAAAGGGACAACTGGCTGAAGGCTATATATGTACAAATCCACCAGCACCTCTCCCCAAAAAACCCCAAACCAAAAATACCACTACACATTGACAAAGCCAGTCAATCAAACAAAAGGAGAGTAAAAAGAGTAAAATGCAGTACAGCCTTAAGAGGAACTTACTTTGTTAGCTGCCCTTTATTTTTGTTGTTGTCAACACCGTTGTATGTAACAGCTGCCAGCTTTCTGCTTCTGTAGTTCTCATAATGTACATTGTTAGTGACATCCTTCAGGTCCTGCATATGAGTTCTGTCAATAAGTGTAATTTATCAGCTTAGTGCACAAATACAAAATACTATCTGAAAAATCAGTCCCTGCTCATTTTGCAGATTGACTTGAATTAAATTATGTCCCTCCATTAATGTCCCATTCCCCACAATGTTATTACTCTACCATTTAAATTGGAGCTGTCAAGAGAGCAAAGGCACAGAAACACCAGATTATTTTGCATCAAACTATCTAAAGCTTGCAATATTCCCAACACTAACTTACAGGACCAGTCTTTGGAAAGTTTGAGTTCTGTGGATAAACTTGCAGGTATTTGACAGGCAGATAAGAAAACTGTGTGTTATTACTGGAGTAGGTGAGAAAAAGCATGTCAGGCAAGAAACAACAAGCCAAAACTTCCTAGTTTCTTCTTTTAATTCTACGAAGGCTGAACGTTGAGTTCAAGACTAAGCTAAAAGCATTAATTTCTTTTCACAGTTTTGCATTGTCAGCCTGAAGAAAAGCAAAGCTTAGGAATCAAACTAACAGTTTTTACAGCAGATGTCACCTAGTGGACTGCTGGGAGCACAGGAGTCAGCACCTAACACAACAAAGCACAAGCAGTCTTGCTTTAGGTCAATTTAGGCAAATTAAAGTGCTAAAGTTTTTAGAAAATGACTACAACTAAGTACACATCAGCACTAACAGATAACTCCTATGGACTAGTAACAACAGAACAAGTAACCACAAAAAAAAAATCACTATCAACATCACTTCTTGCTAAGCTAAATATAACTTGTTAAACAAGTTATTGTAAAATGTAAGATAACTGTCTACAATTAAAAATAAGGGAATTCATCTGAACTCACTATCTCAAATTCTTTTTTTCTCCACTATATTACTTCCCAACCTCTCAGACATACCAGAAAACTTAATGTTACCTGTCAGTTACTTACCTTATCAACATGTTCCTCAGAATTGTGAAGTCACAGTGTTCCCCATTTTCAACTGAAAGAAGAAGTAAGCTTTTGTTGAGATGTCAGCCAAAATCTGTGCCTTACATAGAGGTAAGATATCACCCATCTACATTCATTCCAATAACAAATTGCTCCCACAGCCATTCCTTACTCAAACAACATGTGCATTAACAGAAGGAAAGCATTAACATAACTGTATTAATCTGTCTTACTAGCAGAGTTCCTATGCTCCCCTAAGCCATACTGGCAAACTGTGCTCTGAGTCAGTGCAGCAGAATAAGCTACCACAACAGAAGCACAATTTTGCCAGTTTAACTCTTTGATCCTTTGGCTGCCTGCTAGCACAGTTGTGAAAGGATCAGACCTTAAGTGAAGACCTCAGTCTAGATCTAGCTATATCCAAAAACCTTTAAAAGACAGACTCAACCTGTTTGTCCCTGCCCAGTAAGTTGCAGAAGTCTTCACTTTAATTTTAATATGGATTTAGTTCTTTATTAATGAAGCAAAGGAAGGTTGTGTACTGAACTTGATGTACCCACCTACAGATCAAGAGTGAACTGGCAGCTGTCATTAGATGCCACCTATTTCACTGTACCCCACTAAAGTAGGAGAGGCTGATGCTGTGAGTGGTATTTCCCTGTGAGATCATGAAATGACACTGGAGGAAAATGCACACTCCAGAACTCCCTGATGTGTAGACAGAGGAGGCAACACACAAGGCTCTTAGCACACACAGAAGAAAGGTATAGGGCAGGTTCCAATGTGCCTCTGAAGACAGACACTTTCATGGCAAGGAGGGAAAAAAAAACAGGATGAAGGAATTAAAATAGCCCAATAAATCCAGTGGACCTTACAGAAAAATGCAGAACATGGCCACTCTGTGTGCTCATTTTTGTGTCTGCGCTCCTGCATTATTTTATTCCATGGTTTTACACAGAATGGTAAATTCCGCTCAAGATGGTACATGAAGTCATACTCTCAAAAAAGCATCATCTCTGTCCTTAGCTGACAGACTGAAAGCCACTCCAAGAAGTTCCTTTTACTTAGGCTAGCTGTTCCTTTCCAAAAGTCATACAATCGTGAACACTGAAAGAGATGAAACCTTCCAGAAATTTGTTTTAAAATAAAGGAAAGCACCACCATTTTGCACATCTCCAAATGCCAACAGAAGAGCCTGAAATAAAGCTTGGTCTTCTCTGATGCAGCTGGTTTTTACTTTCTGCCAAACCTCATTTCCTGCCAGACATGCACTTCAAAGTGTTACAGCATTCCTTTCTAAAGTATTGGTCCATACACTGCTTGTTGGCTGGGGTTTTTTTGGTCTGTTTTACACTGCATCCAATTTATAGTTCAATACCCCTGGAAAGCAGAAATAGTGAAGGAAAAAAATACTCTCTTTTTTCAATACATACACACCAAAGGAAAAATCTCAATGATCATGGACAAACAGCCTAATAGTGATTTTTTTACTATAGGGAGTGGTGCAAGTCGTGCCATGTGGCATTTGAAATACATGAATGGCATTAAACCACAAGAAATGGCTGCCAGAAGAACATGCAGTTATCTGCAAGTCTCGCTTTAGAGTAGAAAGTAAGTTTCAAACAAATTTTAAATAATAATAAAAATACTCTATTCATTACCAGGTACCTTTCTGTTGCTACACCCCAGCATTATATGTTTTGGGAAAAATTGTATTTATGACAACTGAACTGACCAAATTAATATTTATAACATGACTGCTCTAGAAAGGAGAATTTAATACAAATCTTTTAGATGAAGATAATTAAGGTAAAAAAGCTAGAAAACAACTGTAATTTAAGTCACATGATTACCTCCAATAAATTACTACAGGTTTTACAATTTCTTACTGAGGCTTCAACAGAAATCTGCTTGCAAAGTTACATGTTGCCAAAACCTTTACCTTGTTCCAATATTGTCAGAATAGCAAAATGGTATATTAAATTAATTTCCAGACCAAAGATCATTCAAATTAAGCATTTCAACCATTTCAAATACAGACTCATGTCTAGTAAGTTTTAAATGAATTTTTAAAAATCACAAGAAAGCCTTACCTTCTGCAACACCCCAGGGGTACTGCCTTCCTCTAACTCTCTTGCCATTGACTTCAATGATCGTATTACTACCTACCACAGCAAGAGGTAAACGGTCCTACAAGATAAAGTATGACTTTAAAAACCAAAATCTGCTGCCAAANACCAAAATCTGCTGCCAAAAGATACTGAAAGCATGCCCATGTATCAACCTGATGTAAGCTAGGTCAGTGCTGTAACACTGCAATGCAGCTAAGCCAAATGTGCAAGAATTGTGATGTTTATTGACCTCTGCCCGGTTTAATGACTTATATATACACACACTCCTGAATTCCTTATGCTGCTGGATTCTGTAAAGCTAGTTAAGGAACAGACATTACTGTTACTTAGTAAGCTAAGAGGCAAACCATTTCCTATTTACTCAACTGCACAATTATTTACCAAGTCATATACCCACTGGCTACAAGGCCTGTTACTTTGACTGGATCTTGTACCCAGTTTTCAAAGGTTTGGCAAAGAACTATGTCAAGTTCTTGTTTGCAGCTGAACCGAGAATGTCTCCAGTGTAACAAGCAACAAAGGAGCCAAGAGCACTTCAAGGGGCAGAAAGAGACAGAGTACAAAGCTCAGTATTTTTCACTTTTGTCTTTGCTTTTATTCTGCTCTTCTCTAGGCTCAGTCCCAGAATATCTTCCATTTTTGTCCTATTTGTGTTTATCTATCCTAGGAGATTTCCCCAGT
>WEIU01013415.1:202873-223828 GCA_013389925.1 Aegithalos caudatus
GCTGGCATTTTTTACTGCCTGAGGAATACTCTTTAAATTCCTTCATCACTCCCTTTAACAAGTTTTACTGCTTTTGACCTACACAATAGAATAGGCATATCTTTTGTTATACCTTCAAAACCTCCTCCTAGTTTTGAAGGTACAACAAGAGTCTCTGAAAAATTTAATCATGATACCATGATAAAAAGATACACAACCAGTTTCATTCAGATAGTTAATCTGTACCTAATACACCCGTCTTATGCAGTTCTCCCTGTCTACCACTAGATAGAAGTCTGATCAAGTGAAAACTAAGCAGGGGTGGAAAATAACATAATAACTAAAATAGATCTGCAATGCCTACAGTGGAATTGCCACTAGACAAAATACTACACACCAAGTGAATTATGGCATGCTTACAAGGATGTGTGAAACTTCCCATCTTCCATTTACATTAATGGGAGGGGGGAAGAATGGAAAGGAAAAATCCTGTTGCTTGACATGTGAACCAGTTTCTCCCAATGTAATCTAAAGACATACAGATCACAAACAGACCTGGCACTTGTGAATGTCTTTGTATTTTTCATTGCTAGAATTCTATTTCCCTTGTTATGCAATGAATGTGCAATCAAGTTTTCTGGTGTTTGGCCTGCTAATGTTTGACAAGCCGAAGTAAACTCATCTTTGAAATTAAGCATGATCTGCAGGCCATTAAGAAAATCCAATTTGGAACATAGATTAACAAATTTGGATCTTTATCTGAGATAAGAGAAAATGAAAACATAAAATACACTAATACAAACCCATGTCCTGAAGGGGCAATGAAGTATAAACAACACTGCACTCTATTATCTGGCATCTGGCGTCTGTTCACTCGAGATTCTGCATTCAGGTAGTCCTCAAATTTACTGTCAATGTAGTCAATAACTGGCTGCCAGCTGCAGAGATTACATGAATGAAAACCTGTAAGTTACATTACTTACATAAAGAAACCTGATTTTGCTAAGAAACAGATGTTCACATTTTCCCCACTGTTTGGGGTGGGGTTTTTTGCTTTTCATTTGCTTTTTTTAAAATTAAGATACTTTAACACTGCAATTGACCAACTCCTCAACCTAAAATTGAGTTTAAATAATTCTGGAGATACAATATATGAGTCCACTGAAAAAGCCTTTCAAACAATCACCTTTATTGTAAAAGCATTAAACAGAATACTTAAGAACAGTAGCTAAAGGAATATGCTCCACTGATCACATTTTGTGACAGCACAGAAGATGGTTCTGCACACTGCATGTGTGGATAAAGAGCCAAATGCACCATTCAGTTTAAGGGGAAAGGCTGACAGCACTTCAATCAAGTTATAAAGGTACTTGGAATTACAGTAGTTAGAAGTTTTCAGCTAAATGAAATGTTTAAAAGTGTTAATATTTTAAGTGAATATTGAAGCCTACATTTTAAAATATATCAGAAGGTATCTCACACACACAAAACACAATGCAGAATTATCATGGAAGAACATACAACCAATGTCTTACCAATTACTATTATCCACAGCATCTCCAAATCCTGGTGTGTCAACTATTGTAAGTAGTAACTGAACACCACCCTCTTTGATTAAAACTTTTGACTGCTCAACCTGTAAAATGAATACAGTAAGAATAAATTTTTAGCAGTTTAGTCACCTATCTTAAACACTGGGAAAAGAATTCAATGAATAAGAATTCAGACAAAGAACTGATAACTTTACAGAGGTACAGTGTCTGTGTTTTGCTTATAAAATCCCAATAATTTTACAATAATTAATAATTTTTTAAAGGAAAATAAAATAATTATTTAAAGGAAGTTAGTGATAAAAGAGTCTTCTAAGTATATGAAATATCTCAATATTTAAATTCTTTATTAAACAGAAAAAAACTTAACCAGGCATTGAACTCGATAAAGTTGCAAAATATGGTTACTTCAAAGAAAAATGACACTTTTCAAAACTAATCCTCCCCCCAAGCACCTTAGACACTTCTAGTCCTGTTAATTTATTTTTAAGAATACATTTATTCTTCAGTTAGCATAATGGTTGGGAATGGAGTCACAAAGTAATGGTTTCCTATTACAATTACATTGGAAAGTAATACAATCTGGCTGCAATCTGCTGAGCTGGACCTCACGTGACTGTAATGGATTGGGTTCCTGTTAGCTCAAGTCACTGATAGAAACCAGTCTCAGAAGGCAACTGCATCAGCACAAGGAATGATGCAAGATCTGGGTGTGGGAGTTCCTGCCTCCAGTTGTGACCACCTATCCACAGCACAGCTCAGGCAGCTTGCAGTGAACATGTCATCAAACAGATTAAGCATGTCATGACAGAGAAGATCTAGGCTAAGCAGCACATAGACTGATACTTCCTTCTTCCTACTAATATTTTAGTAATTATTGATATTGCCAATGTCAGGTCCATCTGCCTGAGAAAGTGCTGTACACCACTGTCCTATCAGTGAGATGCACAGCAGTATGAAATGGCAAACTCATGTTGGCTTCTTTCCAGTTGCTCAGATGTTTAATCAACCTTCTTTTTCCCTGGTATTTAAACAATTCCTATTAAATCACTAGTGACACTGTTTTCTAGATATGGATTCAAGAAATCCGCCATGTAAGCCATTTATCCAGAACCGCACAAGAGCTAGCAGACTCAAGGTGATGCCACCTGGTTGCTCACTTCTTAACATTCCTTAAGCCTCACAAACCCTAACTGGGGAAAGAAAAGTTCTATTTATAATAAATCCCATCTGGATGGTCTCTTGACCAGTTCAAGATTGGAGAAATGTCCTATTAATGCTTCTTAAGACCTTGCACATCCCTAATTGTGAAACACTCTCACAGCCACACCTGAACATTGTTGCAAAGACTCTGCAATCACCACTTACGTATGTGATGCAATGTAAATCCACAGAAAAACTAACACTGCAGAAAGTCAAACTAAATCCCTCTTGCACAAGCGAAACACTGATTCCGAGTCAGAAGCGAGTAGCCAGAATCATAGAAAACAGTAACTACCTACAAAAAAAGCTTCATATTTAAACTCTGAGTATGCACAATGCTGTTATTATCTACTCATCAGTAGAGGTCCTACACAAGTCGGATCAGACCCTTTTGCTGCTAGTTCTCAAAGAGTTAATGGCTACAGGATACTAGTCACAGAAGTATCCAGGTTGTGCTAAACTTCAAGCTTGCTCAATTCAAACTCCAACATGAACAGGCCTTACTGCAAGTTTAGGAAGTGTAAAAAACCAGGAATTAAAACCAACCAACCAAAACTGTACACACAGCAGCCTAAGTCACCATCTAGTTACTCTCTCACAAACTATAGAACTCTCATTCTTCTGAAAGTGTGCAGCTGAAAGCCACGAGAACCTAGGAATACACACACTGCTTCAGAAATGTATGTTAATTATGGTGAGTGTATTTCCCCCCACCCTCAAGAGTTCTATCAGGAAATGTGATTGTACACAATTGATACCAGAACTCAAGACAGTAATCCCCTGCCATAGTCAACTTGGCCAAGAGTTTACTACTCACAAGCTTTAGTACACAAGAGATTAACTTCTTGATTCCTTGCATTCTTTTGGCTATCTTGCATATAGTAACCACACAACCCTCGTACTACCAAGCTTTCTGCAAGTATAGGAAACCCACAACACTTGCAAAATACCAGAGATGATAATGTTAAGAGATGTACTCTTGCCAAGAGCTACAAGGTATCAGCTTTATTCTCCAGCATAAAAATTCCCAGCAAGAACCGTTGAACTATTACTGGCTCATGGTGGAATGCTTTTAAAAAAGAAGCAATTAATACAACATTATTTTGAACATAAAGGAAAAGAAAGGTCAGGAGGTCTTCAGAAATGTCATGCCAAACATTTTCCCTGATTCTGCGTGCTTGTAAAATCTAAGTGTGGCTGAATTTGTGAAGTCACCTTCTGACAAATAGTCTGCAGCAATTGAATCTCTGCAGACAGTGCTAATACATTACTAGGTGGTGAGGATTTAAATTTTTTCTTACTTTTCATAAATTCATGTAGGTATCTTGCTATCAGAGCAGGGTTTTCACAAACCTACAGAAGAAACATTAGCTGATGAATTAAATGTCCTGTGCTTGTGCTGTGGACAATCAGACCACACCCAGGATATATTGTAAGCAGTAGATTCTACTGGTAGGAAACAGCAGATGAAGACCCTGACACAAAGCCTCTGCAAAGTTGCATTTTTCTAACCTAAATGAATGTGTCCATACATGGTAAAAGGCACAGAAAGCAGCAACATCTGGAAAAGAGCCAGAAAATCCTTGTAAACTAGTGTCATTCACAGTTAAGCGTCCAACTGCATCCCATCATCTGATTTACAAGAATTCCCAAGAGGTTCATGGAAAACATTAGTTCAAGTCTTGGAATTTAAGACTTTTTAAGAAAAGTCTCCTCCAAACAGCCATTTTCCCATGCACTCCAGTCAGCTGGGTCACACGGGTCTCCTTGGCAGCTACTACACAGCGCTCATCCCTTGGTGCTTGTTACAGCTCGACTGCTTTTTATTGGATGAAACACGCCTTGCCAGCCTGCATTCAAGGCAGTCAGATAATGATCAGAGAAAACATTTAATACCCTCTCATTTCTGAGTATGTTTACTTTGAATTCACCAAATCACTCACTCTTAACCGTTTTTCTGCACTTTCTGAGATTAACGCACAGGACCTGCCTCACAAAACAGCTCCAAACTGCCACGGTTTTCAAGCCCAAACCACAGTTTGTGTTTATCTATGCCAGAGCCTCTTACACAATTCCTGATCAATAAGTTGTTCCCACCATGTCAGAACAGGTGATTATTACAACCAAGATTTGAGGATGCTCAAGTGAGAGGGTTTCTCTCATCCCCACTCTTTAAATCTGTTTCATCAATCCTCAATTTAAAAAGGTTTTCACTGGCAAAGAGTACAAATCCAGTGGATCCAAACAGCACTCCCACTGCTTATTCTTTAATATTTGACAGGAAACACCTCCACATCATACACATAGTTGCTACCACACACCATTTTCAAGCTTGTAGGGGGAAACAATTTTATCCTTACTTACACTGACAATGAAATAGATAGCTTCAGTTTCTTTCTTAAAATGCTACACTGACTTTTCATTCATCCCAAAGAACTGAAAGCAAAGTTGCATTGCAAGTATACAAAAAAGGTACTTATTAGATGAAAGTAAACAGTAGTTTCTAGAGGGGAAGACAGTATTTAAATTTATTTCACTCCCACCATATTATTTTCTAAATCATATCAGACCCCGATTCACTATTGAAAATAGTTTTGGCAAGCTCTTGGCCTCAAGCTTTAGCCCACACAGTGGAAGTAAGAATAAAATGCAATGGCTTTTCAGCCTGAGCTCTGTTCAAGCCCCATTCTTCCCCCTCCAGCTTTACATAGGAGAAAATATCATTAAATGAGGCTTTCTGAAAAGAATGTGTCCTTTTCTTAAGCCAGTAAATCAATATAAATCAAACCACCCTTGATGGTTAGAATGAACAACGGATCATCTGATCTTGCCACCTAACAGATGAAAGTACTTAAGTCAAATTCCAGAAATTCCACACCAAGTTTCATAATATTTTTTCTTACACTGGTGCACCTTTAACTAGGGTGAGAGTAAGTTATCTTTGAAAGATGTCTTGGTTTGGATTTTTTTCTTGTTGGCTTATGTACAAATTCTTCCAAAGATTTTTCCCAATTGAAAAAAACAGAAATCTTCCAATGACAGGGAATCCATTCCACAGTTATTTAAACTAAAATTCAATGAACATAACCTGAATTGGTTTAGCTTCTGCTAAACAAAAATGAAATCATCAGTAATGAAATAATGCTACATCATTCTTCCAATAGGAAAAGTCACACATCTGTTTGGTTTTCCAACAGTCACTAACTGGCTCAGTAATAACTAAATTATATGAGTTTAACTCTTTGCACACCACTTCCATCCCACTTAACACATCTTTGAAATAGGTAATCTCAACCCTTATTCAAATAATGGTCTGATGCCCCTGATAACAAGTTTTCAAGTCCTTTTTGTCAGTCACTATGGTTTTACAGTAAATGGAAAAAGTAGCCTAACAGATAGGAAAAAAGCTTAGAAACTATTAATAGATTGTTAATCCAACTCTGGATGTTCAGAAACTTTCATCCAATTAAGAAAATTTGATATTCTGCATTTAATTTATTTTGTAATAGTATTCAAGCTTTAATGTTGAGCTAACTGATAAACAATGCAATTTAAACTTCTCAATAAGGACAAAATAACTAACTTTTCCTTCTACTGTCATAATTATTCTGTGTTCTGACATGGGGTTAATAAATGTTTTACCCAAAACCCCAACCAAAAACACCCCCGAGGTCCCACAAAGAAATAAGGACAGTGGTTCATGGCACTGAAGCTTAATTACTTGATTCCAGTAAGTAAAAACCACTCTATTTTGCAGCTTCTGTTTAGCACCTTGCATACTCTCCTAACTCAACACAGGCTTAATCACTTTGTGACAACTCTGCCCAGTCACTTTAGCCACAGCTGAATTTTGCAGCTGGAGGAACTCTGTTGGAAACAGCAGCAATGGTGAGCACCCTTGGTCCTCACCTGTTCAAAGCTAGATTATCACAACCTATCTTCACCAAAGTCTTAAGCAAGTGCACATCAAGAGAGGTAAGAAGAGCTCATCCATCTTTATTCAGCTGCTCAGCTGTGGAGGCAGAAAGTACCTCACAAAAACAGTGATTTCCTAAACTACCCATAGCATAATTATTTCCTAGCATTAGGTAACTGTTATTTTTTATAATCTTTTTGTAACATAGGAAACATGTTCCTTTTCTTCAGAGAAAATATAATTGATCAGTAGCAAGTTATTACACAGAACAAATGGATCAACTTCAGTTTTCCAGTCTTTGACGAAATATTTCGGTTACATGGAGGAACATCGTCTTTGCAGAAGTCTAGTGCCCTAGGCAGGCTCACCCTAGTCCCTGAGGTTTCAGAATAACAACCTGTAACAGATAAACAAGGTACCACGAAGGATACAATCTACAGAAGACTCACAGATACTTCTATGCCCGGGTCCCGGCACTTCTGTCAAATCCTTTAATATTTGGTCTCTAAAAGCCTGCCTTAAACAGACAGATTTTACTGTACATCTATGTATTTCACCAGATTTACTCATTATTCTCATTGATAATAAACACTACATTTTCAAAAAGCTCTGCACATATATGTGCTTTTTAATCTACAGGCAAAACACAAAACACTTCAGGGCTCCCACATTTCTACAGGCTAAAGGTTTGAGGACCCAAAGTTTTGCTGTTCAGATACACTGAAAGACACATGGAACATTTCTTAGTGGTTCACATCATGACTGAATGCATCTTGAAACTCAGGTGCTTCTGTGACAACTGTATGTCACCTTATACTGCTAAATTGCAAGTTACAATATCCAGGCTGTAGCTTTTTTTCCCCAGACATACCTGTACAGTCTTTTTAATTCTGTGTGAAGGACCTGGATACTCTGGGGAATACAATTCTGTTAAGAATAATGAGTTGATTAATGTTGATTTTCCCAGTCCAGATTCACCTGGAAGAAAACAAAACAGATTCAGTAAAACCAGGAGTATCACATCAAATATAAACATTTAGATCTACATTTCAAACACTCTTTAAACATAGTACCTAAAAACATGTACTGTACTCTAAGACTGAGAATATATCACCTTTTCCAATTTCAAGGAAAACCCTTCAAATCCAGCTATCACTGTTGGACTCCATAGACATTATTTTTTCTGATGATATCAAGTATTAAGCGCACTCAGCACTTTTGTCCATTGCTCCCATTACAACACGCAAAGATGATAATACATTAAATTTTATACAATACAGTATATATAAGCTATCTTTCTGGTATAAATCATCAGAATGCCAAAGCAGATTAAGTTGTCTCCTTTATTTCAAATATTTTTTATTTGAGAGCCTTTATTATCAGGAAGGGAAAAAGACAGGGGTGGGAGTGGGGGCTGGAGGGAGAAAGACGGAGATTAGTTTGCTATAACTATTAAAACCACAAGAGATAAAATGAAGTTTCAAACCACATGGTTTGCATGGGAATTTTGTTGTTGTTGGGGCACAGAAGGGGGCTAGATTTCATTTGGGTTTTTTTTTATAGTTTGTTCATGAGCAACAATAAGTCAACCCTTGCTAAAGAATCTGGAGAAACTACTGCTAAACAGCCCACAGCCAAGATTACCCTCCATTTACAGCTCTACAGAGACAAGGGCAAGAATTTCAGATCAACTACCTATTACAGTATTTTAAAAGAAAAGTCTTTTGCTTAGGGTTTTTTTTTTTTTCTGCCCTTTATTATGATTAAGAAACTACTTCAACACAACAATTGACAAGAGAACTAAGGAAAAAGGTACAAAAAAATGTTGGTTGCTTTCTGTTTAAGTTTCATATGCAGTCTTGTCAGTACATCAATCTAAACAGAAACACACAGAAATTTGCTTTCAAGCTAACAAATTTGAGGGCAAACTGTACTTTCACTGAGGGAGGAAAATGACCTGAACTGGGCCCATAATTGAAAGTAAAACTAAACTAAAGCATTAATCACTCCAGCCCCAACAAATATTGTGTTGATTTAAAGACTGAACTGAGAAAACTTCCAACCCTGTCTTGAGATAGATGTCCTGGGTTAATGCAAGAGAGTTACATAACAGAAAGTAGTTAGAACAGTCTGCCCTGTAAGAGGTATCTGGGTTTCCTACACGAGCTGGCTCACACACAGCAGCCATCTCGATTACAGCGGTGTAGCACAGTGTCTGCAGCACCGAGCAGAGCAATCTCATTAGCTACACTGTAAACGGATTAGCAGCTGATGAAACACTGCAACCCGAGCTCCTACCGGCTGTCTGCGCTCTCAGTCATGCTCGCTTCTTCAAACCCCACCCTCCCGGACAGATGAGCTAACCCGTGCTGCCAGCAGCGGCTGCCCACAGCCCGGCGGATGGGCTGCGGCAGCCAAGGAAAAGGGAGATACCCAAGGTACGGTGTCAAGATCGCAACGACCACCAACACCACCAGGACGGGTTCATGCAAGCCAGCGGGGACATGCTTGCTGACAGGATTTCATCACTGCCCTGCAGATTTTGCCTTTTTCCGTGCTCAGATGCATGATACACTTAGGAGCTATGCAGTAAACACAGTTCCTCCGAGTCTGGTTATAAAGGACACAGGTTTTCTACTCTGCATTGGCAAGACTTTAAGGGCAGGATCATCTGCAGCCGAGAGGCCTCCCCACCAATTCTGTAACAGAAAGAAGCTTCTGAAAAATGCAAGACCTTCCAATCTCATAGATGTATCCCAGTTAAAGCTTAACCTCCATCTCACAACCCTGCTCAAGAGACAGGTATCATTCCAGTTAATTCCAGTTAAACTGAAGGTTTTTATCTCTTCTGCTGGAGCCCTCTAGAGGGTGGCTCTGATTTTGGAATATACAGTTCATACCAGTGACCTTTGCTTTTTAACTTGACCATAATCTTGCAAAAAGCACCCTACAAGAGTGTTGAAAAAAGATTTCAGCATCAGATTCTACTTCAGTATACAAAAAGGGTTGCCCCTTCTTCTCTCTCCTATTAATTTCAGGTGAGAAACACTGAGAACAACCACTTCTGAGGGTGAGTGCCTGTCAAGTTGTCATTGAAATTCAACATATGGAAATTAGATGTTCAGCATCAAAAAAATGTGATGGAAAACCAGCAATTTGCACTAGATGGCTTGGGCAGCTGTGGCACTCCATACCAAGCAGACCCTGAACTGCTGAAGCATCCTGAGAGATCTAAGGTTTGCTCCCCTCCTCACTCTTCAACCTCCTCACAGCTGCAAGGATGTGAAGACAATTTTGAGCTGAAATTAATGCAGAGAAAGCATGCTAAGGATATTTATGCTCTATCTTGTTCTCAAAGGTGCCCAGCATCCTAGATATCCTTATCCATCCCGCTAAATTTAATCAGCCAGTGCAGATTATAACAGTTTAAACTTCTTAACTGCTACCAGTAATTGAGGTATCACATGTAAGAGTCTGCATCGATGCACCAGTCCTGGATGCAGTTGTGCCTTAGACCATGTAAAGGTCAACATCTGCAACAGCAGCAAGAGGCTATAATATCAAATAAAACAATTGCACTGAAAATGTAGGTAAAAAGTATAACTGGAACATTTGATATTGTACTATAGGAAGTCATGCTGCTTCCACTGTAATAAAACGAGTTTCTCTGATGACTCTGATGACAGTGAAAGCAGAATTAGAGAGATCAACATCATCACTGAACATTCTAGCAGCCTTTCTGGACACACTAAAGTATTCTGATCTTCATTAGAAATACGGTAAGAAAAAAAAATAAAATCAAATGCCAACAAAACAACCCCCCCAACACACACAAAACACCCTTATCTCCACAACCAAAAAAAACCCTCTGTCCTTCCCAAAATTACCAAAAAGGATTGCCCACTGGAAAGGCTGGGAAATCAGATTCCATGGATATGAATATTACTAACAAAACCACAAGGAAGAAGGGAAAACAAATTAAATTTAATTTGCCTTTACAGAAACAAAAAGATACATCCCAAATAAAATACATCCCAAATAAAATGCATCTTCCCACTTCCAGTAAGCACTTCTGGTGAGATTTTGCCCTTTGATCATTGCATAGACTGGCAAAAGGATACAATTTAATAGAACCTTTTAAACAGCAATAATTTCCAATCACTTAATGAATTATGTGGTTAGACCTAGCTGCCGAATTTAGAGTGAGCAATTTTTAGAAACTTGTTTTAAAAGGAAGAAAAAAAGGGGGAAAATTTATTTTGAATTCAAAAGGTTAATTATTTCCGGTATCCAGGTACTGCTTTTCCTTGCCCATTGCTCCCCCACTAAATATTTCACACAGGCTTCAAGTTCTTCTGAATATTGTTCTTTTTCTTCATTATTTTGGGTGTCATGTTTATCAGCAACTTAGTGCTTCCAAATGTTAACATTTTATCAAGCTGTTTTTATAGTCACATTCAAACGCATGGAGCTAGGCATTCTTGTTGGTAGAAAATAAGCACATACATTTACTAACATACTTTTGTGAAGGAAGACCTTTTGTGAGCCCTTACAGGACTAGCAAGTCCACAAATTTGTAAACAGCTGTCCACAAATAGCGGAACTCTTCTTATACACTTGGGTTTAACAATTACCTCTTGACCATTAGCATCTTTATAAAGATGGCCCATACCACACCACTTTAATTTAACCTTGGATAGCAAATTTTTTTCTTCTGTGAACAAAACACTGATCAAGTATTTTCCTTTTTTCCTACACATATAAGACTAGCTGTAACATGAGAAGGGAGACAAAGAAAAAAAAAAACAAANTAAAAACCAACACATACAGTCTCCTTTTTTATATCTCAAGCATATATCTCTCAAGCATATTTCTAGAGGTCAGAGGAGACAACTGGCAACCACTGGTATGGTTTGCAAGCCATGTAAATAATCTCCAAAATAGTACTAAAGCAAGTAAGTAAAGGAAATGAACTATTAAAGAACTGGAACAATGGTGTGCAATCCATGTAAATGGGGGAAAGCAGTGCTCAGGTAAAAAAATAAGCAGGTAGCTCAACTGAGCTACATAAATCTCTCACCTTCATTTCCAAATCCCTCCCCATAAATGAACCAGAAATCCTAATCTGTGATTATCAGTTGGAAAATCTTGTTTCCATCAGGTCTTGCTATGACTTTATTACTACAAAGAGCCTCAAACTGTCAGCATCTGCTCCTTCTGATAACAGAAGTGAATTGTTACCCTTAATGATGCTTTTTTCACCATTCATTGCTGTGGCACATTGAAAATGTGGCATATTTCCAACCTCATCCAACTGGCATCCTCTGCCATTCATACTCAAATACCTATGAACAAAATGGACAAGAAGTCCAGTCCAACCTAGCTTTCTTCCAGCTTTATTTGTAACTTCTTGTGGGACCACAGTTTTCTCATTCATACATTGCCCCTCTCAAGAATGCATCACACTACACCTTCTAGATACCACATCATTGTGAAAATCCAGTATTGGTTTTCTTCTATATTTTTAGGATCTTGTTTTCTAAAACTCAAGCCCCGAGAAAAGCATGACTTGCATTCTTAGATTTATGACCTCACGTGAGATCTCATTAAACATATCAAGTGATCAAGGTGAGTAAGCAATCTTGAACATTCTCAGCATGCTCTCTGCATGACTTCCTACCTCTTCATTGTAAGTTACTCTTGCAGAAACAACCAGAAGTTTTCTACTCTTCACTAACAATTACTTGGCTACCTACCAGTGAAACAGTATTTCATGCTTATGCCCTGTGACAGTCAACTGCACCACTGGGAACATGACCACAAGTGCACTTAGGAATTTCAAGTTGCTTTCCCAAGCTCCAGGTGAGACTACAAGACTGCCAAGGAACCACCCACCAGCAGGAAAAATGCTTTGCAGCACTGGAAACCAAGACTTCAGTTAAACTGCTCAAAGTGATTTTCTTCATGTATCATCACCACCAAGAAGATGGCCCAGTCTCTGTGTCACTGTCTCTATTAACCACACACAGCAAGAACTGCAGATTCAAAAGATGCATTAACTGCTAATGCCCAAGAGAAGGTAACTCATCACAGTGGGACTTGTAGCTCCTTACAGACAAGCCACTAGTAAGACCTGTGGTAACAAGGTTTCTACAAATTGCACAGGGTTTTGGAAGCTTCCACTGCATTTTAAGTAGACATCTGTACTAAATGTAGACATTTAGAGTTCCTTGATATAGTCAAGCATAAGCTGCAGTTGCTTCACTGCTTTCTCAGAACGAAGATATCCAACAGTACATTTCTTCTGTGATGAAGTGCATTTGATAGCACATTTCATAGCCACAAAGAGTGCAGGGGATCAAATTCAACAGAAAAATGCTGTACTTCTCCACAACCTACTTATAAAGAATGTTTACATCAAAGCATATTTTATTTTTAGCTGGTGAGCAAGTTTTTTCATGGAATTTTTCCATTTTATAAATTCTAATTATTGTGACAGTTCTTGCTTAAAACATAATCCCATTAGTTTGATGCTGGTGACTCAAAGAAGGGTAAAAAGCTTGTCAGAAGGCATAAAAAACGCATTTCATCTTCTTTCATCCTTGTACAATTCACAGTTTATGTGCACGACAGCACCTGCAGCTTTATGCAAATGTGGAATGGCTTTGATGGCACTGTAACATGCAGGTTTTTGCTTTTATATAGAGGGAAAGCTACATGAATAATCAGAGAGGCTCAACTACAGCGAGCGGTACGATGGAAGCGTCCTCTTGCCGAGGGGGAATGACGCTCTGCCATGTCATTACAGGCAACCACAAAAATGGAGACTACAAGATGCTTTTAATTTCAAGTCTGATTTTAGAAGCTTTTCTAAAGGCTAGTTCCTGTCTTCAGTGCTCTACAAAATACAAACCAACATTCCAATAAACATGTAAGAACATCAAAATGAAACCCTTCAGGCGGAGCATGGGAGCAGGACCATGCTGCTGCCACATATCTACTTTTCTGCTTAGGATGGTGTCATGTGAAATCTGGCAAATGATCAACTTTGTCTTTTATAGACATTTGCAAGCGGAAGAAACCCAAAGCTCCATCATTTCACAACTTGAATGTGAAGCATAAATTATGGAAGCAACATATGTTAGAGCCACAAAGATGCTCCTAGCAAAACAGAGCAACAGGGAAGTCTAGCGGCAATAAATTAATTTCTGCCTGTCAGCAACTGCATCAACAGCAACATAATTTCAGCATTCAGGATACAGTAAGACAATTTAATCAATTTTCTTAGAGCAGAACTTAAAGTGCAATAACTGAGGGCAGACTCTCAGCCTATCGTTGTCACAGAGAACATTTAAGTAATTTTATAAAGCCATTAGCAGGGATGGGAAATACCTCAGAAGAATATTGCAACAGATTCTACATAGCATTTTCCAAGTACTATTGTTTCCTCTCAACACAGAAGCAGGTCTACCTTTCTACAACTGATAGATTAAAACTGCCATGGAACAATGGTTTAACTTCACAGGTGAAATTTTGGCTACTGCCAAGAGAAATGGTCCCCTACTCCCAATCCAACTCTTGCACTAGAACTCACAATGCAGCCTATGTGAGGCCAAGAAGCAACCCAGCAAACTAGGGCACATAGGGCTTCAGGATGGGAAAATGAGGTGAAATGACATGACACCAGACAGATGAGCTAAGCTAAATACTCTCCCCTCTTTTTGGAAACAAGGGTAAGTGTAAAAATCTGCATTTAAAACTAGATCTCTTCTCTATCACAAAAGAATCACCAACAGTTCACAAGTCAAAGAATTTGTGGCACTTCCTGAAGAAAGTGGTATTTCCTATAATTGCATATACAGGCTTTGCCCCTGATAAACAGCATGTCTGCTTTTAAAGTAGCTATTTAAAATAGGTCATATTACCTAATTTAACAGGAGGCATGGGAAGCAATCTTTCAGCATTCTAGACAAAAAAACTTGCAGTTCAGTAAAACCAAGGAAACAAACCCACAAGTTTCTCTTCACTTTTAGTTCTTCTACATTACTGCAGATGACAAAAACATTCCATGGCATTGGTCCACTCATATCTAGTACCAAGAACAGCTGAAATGCAACAATCTGAGCTTCAGAATTACAAGCCCACCATTAGTAGCTGCAGTCCACGCTTGCCAAAGCTTACCTTGCTGTGTCTTCTGTTAGGTGAAATAAAACTCCTAAAGCTGCATTCCATGTATGACTGTCGTCATGCATGTAATGCAGCTTTAGAGACTGTAGTCATACAGGCAATGCAGCTTTAGAGACATACAAGCAACAAGAAGTTGTCAAAACTGACCTACATGGAAAATCTGAATGCACAAGCTCTCTGTAAAGTAAGTGGGTTAAAGAATTCAACTGGAAATGACAGAAGCTGCAGAGTTCTGGGACAAATCTTCTATGGTTAAACCTCATAACCAGGATATACCTTCAATTTCCACAGGCTTTGACAAAGCCAAAATAAAGAGCTTTCACAAGAAAAAAAATATTACTTCAAAAATCAAAGCAAGAGGAACAGAAACTGTTGTGAAAAATTATAAAGCAGGATGTTCTTTTTAAGGCAAGAAAGCAAACATCTGAGACCACCACTGCCTGGTCTGAAAGAATTATACATCTAGAGAAAGCTGCAGACGTGGACTTACTCTCTGGAGGCAAATATAGGGATAAATAGAACTGAATTCCCTGATTATATGAATTATTAAAAAAAGAAGAGGGAATGATTAATAGGAACATGAAATTTGTCATCTCTACACTACTACTGACAACCAACTGTACAGCATTTCCAGTACATAATTGCTAACATTCGCTGACTAAAGAATCAAAGGTATATTAATGAACAGAGATTGCAGATTAGTCACAGTAGGCTCTTCCATTACTTGGACAGAAACAAAACTGACACAGCTATCAAAATGCTAATGAAAAAGTAAGAAGGAGTGATGGGGTTTACTTAATCTCTAAGATTAAAACACTTGGTACAAATTACAGGGTCACCATCTCAGACAGTGTGGCATGCATGCAACTCTAGAACAAGAAGCTCTACACATCAACTTGAGCAAAAGGAGAGAAAGGTGAAGGACTTTAGGCAGCATCTTCCTCAAAATGCCACACAACTGATACATCCAAGGCATGAATATCACAGAAATTTTCAGGAAAAAAAAATTATTTACATGGAACCTAATGAGTCTCTACAGAAGACTACAAAGAGCACTCAGATTGACTTACTCAACACTTCATCAACTCTTCCCTTGAAATTTAAACTAGAACAGAATAAAAGCTACTGGAAGTATACTGAGTGTTCTCAAAATATCCCAGATGTGACACTCCGCTATTAAAACCACAAAACTTTGTCAGAGGACTTAATTTAGAACATTTCTTGTGGTAGTAAAAATTTCTTTCAATACCTTATACCTTCCCTCTTGATGCTTTCTCTCTTTAATTTCCTTGGAAGCACTTTTTATAGGAAGAAACTATGTTATGGCAAACCCTTTAACTGGCACAAGTGGCAAGAAGAAGACACCTATAGCTAGACAAAATTCTGAAAATTCATCCCATATGATAGGATTTTTGTGGCAATAAGGAATGAGAAATTAGGCCAATGTTGTTTACAAGTTAGGATAATTCTGCTTTTTTGGCCTGATGTTAGCCAACCAAGGAGCAGGAGGATCACAGAGATGTGATCCCCTGGATACACCGCTGCTACTTTTAGGCAACCTTGACAAAATGCGCTTTTGTTTCCATAAGACAGCCTCAACTGGAACTGTAAAAATGGGTATTTTAGCTCTAAAAGGGTGAGGAGAGTTGGAATAAGCTTGTGTTGTCAAGACTACACCCTTTTAAATATGGTAACAACTGTTTTGCTTAAGTGCTAAGCCATTGTTTCCAAATTGCTGCCACCACTGTTCAGTTTTCTAATAATGACTTAGAAGAAAACTGAGCTGCTTTTGTAGCCAACAGAAGCATNTAGAGTTCTTGCTATGTTTTGCAGTGGATAAGCCTGAAGGACAGACACAGGAGGTGGACCAAGGCTCCTGGAATTACTGCCAGCTGCAGAGGGCACAGCCCAAACCCAAGGATGCTGAATCTGGTAAGTCACAGGCTTGTCCTTTACAGAAGGTGAGAATGTTACACAATGAGTTTAGTCAAAAGAGATACAAAACATAATTCTTAAAATATTTTTTCACATAAATTCTTAAATCATTAAGTCAAATACAATGCAAAAAAGCCCCCAAAAACTTAAAATCTAACTAAGTGGAAGTCTAACATGCTCTTTTCTGTCTCAATGCCTGCTATGTTGCAGTTATTGTTTTCCTGAAACTGATGTAGCAGAAAAGTGGTGAACAAATAATTGTCAATAGTCAACTTCCTTTAAATTAGCAAGTTCATATATATTCCACACTCCTACCTGCAATGTATGCCTCCAAGACCTAAAAAATAATCTTGCAATTTCTTCTCTACTACAATGCAACGGTATCCCTCTAAATGAGTGTTTTTAGTACGAAACATTACAGCTTCATTTAATCTTTTATTTCAGTATTTATGCTATGGTAAGGCTGAGTTTCACTGTGGATTTCAAAGTTATTCACCTCTATAGGGCTAGAAGGACATGAAACAGATCAACAATTTCTGTATTCCTTAAATTAGTATATAAGGATACCACCTTTCCAGTACTATAAGTATTTGTTTTATCCAAACTTCAAAATCTGAATTGAAGAATTCTACTGTTGCTCTCCCACAGCAAAAATCTTCCCACACCTCATGTGTCATCTTTAAAAATTCATTTGAGCAACTATCATATTCCTATTCAAGTTTTTTGTCTAAAATGACAGATACACATTTCTCCTGAAATAGTAATTTTAGTAATGAGACTTAAAAAAACGAAAGGAAATTAAATTAAACTTCAGTGGTGCATGGAGGTCCAAGTGAGACAGACCTGATTAACATGAAGTTATTTATTGACAGTTTATATGTGAAAGCTCCCCATTTGGGGAGCCATCTGAAAATGCATACTAGTAAGATTTCCACACTCCACAAATGTTTCATTTGGAACCACACATTTTGATCTGGAAACATGCAACTAATTTAAAGCCAAAACTGCACTATGGTAAAGGACGTGTCATTTACAAACATTTAAGTTGTACTTTTAAAACCAACAACAAATATTTGCCTTCATCCTATAGCACATTGGGCATCAGCTGCAACAATCAGTGCTTAATAAAAATGTCAACTGGAAAGCATGTTGCCAAAGTACAGAGTTATGTACATGCATTAACATCAGCAGTGCTACAGGTTGTGTGGGCTCTTCCACTGAGCGCTCCAGAATTTCAGATGCATACAGAATTCACAAAATAGACTTTTTAAACATTCACCTAGGAATATTTTTTAATTCCGCCCTACAAGACCAACTTACACATAGATTCATTTAGTATTTTTAGTAGGAAGTTATCCATTGGATAAACTGCTCTTTCAATTTGAGAAATCAAAAATCTTCAAGGAACAATATCTCAGACACAAACACACACCCTTCTTTACAACCACAACATTACATAATGCTCAAAGATTTTTAGTCAAAGCATTAGTTCAATCCAACCAAGACTCAGTTTGACAACCTTCTGAAACAAATGCCTCAAGACTGTCATATCAACCAGTACTGCAACCAAAAAAAAATTAAATAAATCCCAGCCTCCAAGCCATTCCTCCTTTGTGCTGACACAAGATATTCCTTTGCTGTGCTGCAAGCAGACTGAAGACTAACATTCCTTGCAGCTCCCAGAAAACACTCCAGCTGGATTTGCACACTAATCCAATTCAGGCCAAGTGCTATTAGTTCTTTCAGCAGCAGCACAGACTTAGGCCAGGTTAAAATGTGAACTTCAGCCTAGAGGAACAGCTGCTATTGCTGGATCACAGTTTTTCTAATTAAACCAGAAGGACACTTTATAAACACCACTGGGGATATTATGCTTTATCAAGTACTTAAAAATGATGAAGAATCATTTCCATTCTCTTATTCATGACACTGACACTCTCTACCATCAACTAAATTTTCCCATCCAAGCATCTTCAAAGGGTTGTCCACTACATTAATAAACAGCTGAAAAGAGAATTCTAGCATCTGTAAAAAACATCAGGGACTTAGGAAAAAAATTCTACAGCAAAACTAGTGAAAAGGAGGCTGACCACATATGGAATGCACAGTATAATTTTTCCCCCTTCACTTTGTTCCGTTTCTCATTAAACAAGCAAACCTTTTAAGTTTTGGGGTGTATTTTTGTGGGTTTGTTTGTTTTGTGTGTGCTTTTTTTTTTGTGTGTGTCTGTTTGTGTTTTGGTTTTGTAGTTCTTTTGGCAATGGAAAGTACTTAAGTCTCATTTGCCTAAAAGCCACCATAACCTGTGGTCTAGGAAAAGCAGCTGACAAGCACATGATACTCAAATGAAAATATGCATCCAGGTTTTATAGCTTTTTAAGATGTGCACTTATTGAAAAGCTAGAAGAAAATGAGAAGAACACAGACCTTGAAATAAACAAGTCTAATAGCGAGCCCAGTGCCAGAATAAAACAAGTAGTTTTCCTTCTGCACAGTGTTTTATCCATTCACATCTGTGGTGCTCATCAGCCTTGCCATGTTCTAATGGGAAACCTCTTGAAGGACCCAGCAGTCTTGCAGACAGCAGCTCTGGTTATTTTCCAGTGGTAACTTTATGCTGGTCACATTACAGACATACCAATATTAAAGTGATCAAAGGAAGCCTAGAAAAAGACAGTTTGCCACCATCACATTGGCTGGTGGAAAAAACAACCATGTCAAAGAAATCCACTGGTATTGATATAAAAAGAACCCAAAACAAACCAGCAGCCAGATGTTGTTTAGAACTCCAAAACAGTTGTATCTAAGGCACTGACTGACAAGGATTTTCCACTGATTCTACTACTTTTGAAAAGGAAGATCCAAGTCTGGGTTTTTCCTAGTTCTTTCCAAATGTATGACTAGTAGTGTAACAGCCTTATAAAAGGAAGGGGGAATAGGGGGACTTTTACCATTTCAGTAACATCAGTTCAAACTTACCATGATGAAAAAACAGCGTAGTTTTTTGTACTTGAATACCTATAGTGTTATTGGGAACTCCATTCTCAAAAGTACAGACAAAACAACAGCCAAGTCAGCACCACAAAAAGGAAGATGTAACTAAGCAGCCTAAAGGACAGGGAATTAAAAGGATGAAGCCAGCAGATTCAGTCATTATGCTGCACTGTAAGGTGTCTCAAACATCAATACCCACCCAAAGGTAAATCAGCATGCAGGCAAACACCAGAATCAACAGAAAACCTGGGGCTGTGAGACGAGAAAGCTGCTAAGTGTTCAAATAGTCCAAGACAGTTTGAGTAAGACTGAAAAATAAACTGTATCTAAAAACAGCAGTTACACACAGGCAGATCTATGCTGCATCTGAACAAGGCTTCTCAACAGTGAAGCACCTAAGTCATGCACTGTGGTCAGAGGAAAAACAAGGAGATATTCCCAAATAAAGTGTAATACTGGGAGACCAGCACCAGTCACTCCAGCATCCAGTTATATGCTGCAGTGAAACAGTCCTGCAGAAAAATCAATTGGAAAGCTGTGGAAAATGGTTCTAGGCAAGATTCAAACTTCAGCAAAAATATGTTGTGCTGAGCTGTGTTACAGTGTACATCAATAAGTCCTCTGCTCCCAACAGCATTCTTTCCAAAAATAAACTCACCATAAGCAACCACACAAACTTCCTCTTTCTATAATGTGTTTCAAGTTAACTATTTTACAGTTTTATCTTAATTCTCCTATTTTGTAAAATAAAAACCACAGTTGGCACTATCACCCCTTCAAAACACGATCTTTGCTTCCAAATTTCCATTAGGATTTACTTTTTCCTCCCCACTCATCTGTAATAATGCCTCATTTGAATTACAGGCATAAATTGCTCCACAACTAATTCAGGTACTGAAGTGACCAACAGAAATTATTTGTAATTGGACCCAACCTGCCACTTATACACCAGTTACATTTCACAAGTTCTACCCCCTTAATCAGAGATGCAGGGCTGTAATCTCTATCAGGATGCTGTACTATTTCTTTCAACCATACCAGTAAACTCAAAAAGAAAAATTATCCTTCCCTGAGAGTTGACTGCCCAATTACTGGAAAAGGAGTATCCAGGGGGTCCCTAGTCCCCTGCAAAAAGAATATGAGATGTGTATTCCTGTCCTCCCCATCATGACCACAACTTGTGCCTCTTCT
>WEIU01013415.1:231242-261489 GCA_013389925.1 Aegithalos caudatus
AGGCAAAACAAACCACCTCAATAGTAAAATGAGAAAACTGAATGGCAAAGATACCTTCACAACATCTCATCCAAATGATTAATCTCTACATGACAATGCTGTCTCTGGAAAGGCTTGGACCACTGACACCAAAAACTGATTAGACAGAAACATTTGTCAAGTAATTTTATGAATCAAACTGGAGAGTCTATGTTTCACCACAAGTTCAAGAATGCAGCTGACACCAGACCACTATCATCAAGTGTGACTCCAAAATGGAGTCTTGCTTGTTTTATCTAACCCAGCATCCTCCTCCTGAGAGGACAAAAGCAGATGTTCAAGAGGAACCACATGAAAGTGCTTTGAACAGGGGCTGGACCAGACAAGTTTTGAGAAACTCCATCCAAACAAACTATTCCATGATTCTGTAAAAAGGCATGCAAGCAAACAGTGGTCCTCCCTTGAAATATCACTTCCAAAGTTTATGGTGCTAGTTGACAGTAATCTTCATTTTGACCTCTTCACAACATGTGTTTTTCAAAAGTTATAGACAGTAAACAGGAAACTATCAACAGTTAGGCCCAGACATTATTAAACTCAAAATTTATTTCTCAAAAACCAAAGGCATAGACTTCAGCAAGGCACAAACTTCAAGCAAGAAATGCTGCTTAACATTTATTTGCAGGATGGCTCTTTCAAAGCCTTTTAAAAGAGCTCTATAGATCAAAGTCAAGAAACTGCAGGAGGTACAGAACTGGAGACCTCTTCATCCATCTTTACAGAGGGCTATTTTCTCCAGATTAGTACCAAGACATGATTTCAGCTACTGTCATTATGATGACCCTCCCTCCTTCTGATTTCCTGCTTATCCTGCTGTCTGTATCTTTGCCTGGTCTTAGCCACTCAACACCATTTAATAAGCACTAGAAATACAATCAGAGCACTCTACACTGTGCCCTAAAAGCAAATTACTTCTTATAAATGAAGTTTATTTATAGAAAAAAGACCAAGTAGAAAACATCAGATGAGTGCCAAAACGGGGAACCAGAATGAATATATATATACACACACACACAACACCTAAAAGTTAGTCTGATGATCACATAGCACAGCTGCTGCCTTGAACGGTAGGTTTCAACTCCTTTCTAATTAGACAAGTATATAAAAATGCTATGCAACTAGATGTAGAATAAATGCATTTACTGTTACTAAAGCAGAAACTGTTTTTGAGTAGAACCTCTAACAGTCCAAGTATCTGCAAAGCTCATAAAATACTTCCTCTGAGTCAGTTTTATTTTATTCAGCTATCTGAATGCTTGCCATTTGACATAAATCAACCAAAGCAGATAAATTCACAGTCAAATAAAATTTTGGACACTGTCCTCAGTTCAAACCACAGCCAAACAGTGTATAAAAATCACATCCTTTTACTTGTTGTAGACTGAAATAGTGTGATAATTCAAGCCAAACTGTTTCAATTTGATGAATATTTAAAGCTAAAATCTGGCCCAATCATCCAGGTCTCAACTCATTTCTCTGCATTCAGTCACTAAAAAGTATCTGATCATACAATGACTTCACTATGAAACAACAGTGGCTAAAAAGATCAAATTGTACAGAGCAAGACAAATATTTCAGAAACACAGCCCATTTTCCTTCTTAAGAACATAGATTCAGGTTTTCAACCACTAGACAGTGTTAGTCTGTTAAGTGGATTAGTAAGCACCGTGCATTATTGGATTAAGGTCTACCTGTCTTGTGGCAGAAGTGGGTATTGATCTTGCAAAATCACTGAAAGAAGACACTGTTCTGAAGTGGCAATTGTTTTTTTTAGTTTCAGTTGCTCAGGAAAAAATAGAAGACAATATATATTCTTGAAATAGTATTTCAAATAAAAAGTTTATACACTGTAAAATAGTAATAGAATAAAAACAAAAAAAATTCCAGCACAACCTTACAGAAGAAGCAAATGTAAAATGTTATATTTATTGATAGAGTAACCTACGTATAGGAGGGGTTTTGACAGAGCAACCAAGACCATGCTCTTCAAGGTTTGATTTTGCTGGAGTTTCACCAATGTGCCAGAAATGGTGCTGCCATGGAACATAGGTGGGGTCTGGGGTGTCTTCTTTTGTCCTGATCAAACCAACCTTTGCACCAGTTCCCTCAGGGGCTGCAGAGTACATGGAAACAAGGTGTCTGTGATTTTGTTTAAAGCTACTTCTTTCTGCTACCAATCAGAAGATTGGTACTAACAAGGTTACCTCTGCCTTTTTTCAGAGCCGTGAGTGTCATACACTGGACCTATATAAAGAGATAACATGATTTCTTTTCATAACTACCATTGCTGAGAGCACTGAAGAATGGTTAGTCACAAACCTGTGCAAATATCAAAAAGGTTTCTACATTCCTCAAGTATTTGGCCAGAAGTCTGGAGATACAAGGTTAGAATCTGGTGATCAAAGAGACAGAAGGGGATGTCCCCTGAAAATACAGGACATCCCCTTGAAAATAACTACAATAAACTTGAACATGACTTTATATTGCTAACCTATCAAGCAAAGCACCATCACACTTCATCCAAGAGCCAAGAAAACTCATTTTCAGGCCCTTAAAAATCCCCTTGTGTTATTCTTGATATTCATTCTTATGTGGAGAGAGGGTATTTTTACTGCAGGGTATTACATGAATTGCTCAAAGGCCTCTTTGACAGACTGTGCCAATGTCATGTAAAAGCATTTTCTGGGATGACAAAAAGAAAATAAACCAAATCATCTTCATCAATGTCAGATGAAAATAGCTAATAAGGAAAACAGCAGAGCAAAAAATAACCTGAAACTGATAATAAACTGTCTCATTCATCAAACCAAGGAAGAACAGATGGTAAAAGAGAAGTGCTGACTTTTGGGACAAAGTTTCTTCTCAGAAAACCTACAGCTTCCTTTAAACTCTGCAGTATGGGACAGAAACTTTAACAGTATCAGAAAAATCATGTAGATGTGAAGGCAAATTAATGGATCACAGTTTAACACAGAGAGAAAGTAAATGTTTTACAGATTTACATCATACAGTTGAAGGAGATAGTTATAGATGAAATATCAACTAGCCCTTTACCACATTATTATATCACAGGTGAACCACTCATATCCTGCAGGAGCCAAACTTGGAATATTCCTGAGATTCCTCCCTACCATGTCTGTGAATACAACACAGTATTTCTATCTTGAAAGACAGAAGACACAAGCAATGTGCATGAAGGCAAGAAACACCGATGGATGTGTGCAGTGAATGCCCTTTGTTACTGCCCGCCTTTTGATCTTAGCAAGCATCAGCAACTGCTGATTGATAATTACATTCTTCAGCAGTGGTTTGTTTCACAGTCGTTCAGTTTAATACACTGCTTGTGATCCTGTACAGGAAAGTGTTCCACAGACATCCAACAACTCCTTTCCACATCAGACCACTGAACTACTATTTTTTCCACTATCTGAGCAACAGAAAATGAACCCACAATTCTGGATTAGCCCATAAATTTAATGTAATGGCCTCAGACTGCAAAATGGCTGTTTTAAAAGGTAATGCTGTTTGCAGCTTGAAATGCCACCTGGGAATGCTCCAGATTATTTTCCAAAGCAAAAGCTGTCACCTTATACAGAAAACAACACCACTTCATATATCCCCATCAGTAAAACAGCACAGCCAGATGCTGTTAGAACTGACACTTGATGTTTTTATCCAGTCCACATTTATTTGTGTCCTTCCATTGCATTGCTTCTCACTCCACAGAAGGCTGTTTAATTGTCTTGAATCACAGACCATTTTTCTGAGACCTCTGCCTCATGAAACACATTTGTTTAGCCTTCACAGGAGAAGTTTCATGAGCAGAAGGACCAGAATGATGCACTCTGCATTAACTTTGACAGACAAGTGGCTCCAGTCATAAGATACCAGTGCAATTCTGCTTTAAGGTTCCATCTTTGACCAAAGTTTCACTGACAAAAAGCTAGAAGTGACTGTGAAATTAGGAAACCAGGACCCCCAAAAAAACCTCTCAAGTTCAACAGAGGGAAGAACTACACCAAATGGCATTATTACAAACTTAACACACCTTAAATTAAGACTGACATAAACTTATCACTATTCCAAGACAGAGTGTAAGAGTTCTCAAATTTGTGCTCTCAGTAAACTACCTACAGAAAAAAATCAGGAATAAAGTAAAGGATGACAAGAACTCAAACAGAAAAAATAATTTGATGAACCAGTCAGCTTCAGCAGACTTTCTCCCTTCCAACCATTAATAAATCTAAATAGTCTGCCTTAAGCATTGTATAATGGTAAAAAAATTACTGGAAAATACCATCAGATACACCATAAGTAGTGAGAAAAATTACTATCATCAGATGCTCATTTTCTTTAATATGAGAAATTCAAGACAAGAGTATAGTATAAACTCTAATTTATCAGTAAATGTGCTCTGAACCTCAACAGAAAAATATCCAAAACCCCAAACAAAACAGTTGCATGTAACAGCCACACTACATAAAGAAAAATAGTGGAAAAGGACGAAAAACTGTTTCAAATGGATTGACGAGGAAGATCTGAACTGACTTGCAAAATCCGCCGGAGGGAAAACAATCATATTGAATCACATTTAATGGGTCACATGGGCTTTACTACAACTGGGTATTTAGACCACAACTATTTCATCCAAGAATATCACTTTGGTTACAATATGAACCTATTCCTTTAAAAAGTTGTCAGCATTTCTTGATGCAGCAAGCAAGACTAACGTTTTCAGCCAACAAGAAATGAGAAGGAGTTTTAAACTTATACAGCATATTTATCTATACAAAAAACTGGCTCCTACTTTGCATACCACTCAGGGCTTGCAGCAATGATGGCTTCAAAAAACAGTGCTGCAGTATCCTGGGACCTGGTTATCCCACGCTAAGGAACTGGGAACAGTATGAAGGTGACTTCTAAGGGGTCACCAAGGCATGCCACATTCAGTTCACACCCTCCTTGTGCACGTGACAACTCAGGACAATCTGCTGAGTAGCATCAAAACAAGTGCTGGCCACCTGATGATCAATTTAAGAAATAAAACATCCATTAGTTTGGGACAGTCTCTAAGACGTGTTCAAGGTCACACATTACTAATTATCCTTATTCTAGTATCACAATGCCAAATGCATTCATTTCAGCCACATTGTGACCTACAAACTTGTCATCAAAGGAACAAGGACCAAGTTCAAATGCTGATCTCACCATAATGAACAAGCTTACTACAAAAAAAATCAACAGAGTAACTGTGTGTTTGTGTGCACATATCTGGATGAGTAAAATCAGCAAGCACATTTTTATTTAGAAACGAAACAAAGAAATGTAAAGTAGGCGAAGGAAAAAAATACCAGGAAAAAAACCTATGCAGTTAGGAATACAGCAAAGATAGCCTGAAGACAGCTAGTACTGTGACAGGATTGATTATGCCGGGAACTACCAAAAAAATTCCACAAAGCTTCGAAAGTGAAGATGGCACCTAAACAATGCAGAGCAGAGTCTCTAATTAGATGGTCTTGATGGAATTTCCTGAGTTGATCTATTAGAAAACAAGTAAAATAATTCACAGCATTTGTTCTGAGACTGACAGGTAAACAATATATGGAACAGAAAAAAAAAAGCTGTTTTCAATAGAATCATCACTTAAAAAAAAAAATAAAAGACATTTAGATTACGGGCAGATTTTTGCCAAATTATGAGTTCACATTCACACACTTTGAATTGTAAGTCACACACTTTGAAATATAAGTCTCTTCCCATAAAAACCTTTGCCAGTAAACGAAGAGTTTTAATAGATAAATTAGGATCTGACCAAAATACTGCCACATGAGAAACAGAGCAGTTAATGTTTAAAAAAAAAATCAAAAATTTACAAAAATATTTTATTTTCCCAAGCAATATTTTAATATACTAATACTTGGTGGTACTTAAGGTTAGTTATCAGAACTTGAGTCATTTAATAGCAAGTATTCAATAAGTACCCTACTGTAGTTGGCTTTCATATAATCTACTCAAGAAGCTTTGCATCCAAACACTTAAGAAAACAAAAATCCAAAGGCTCTTTAGAAGTTATCCAGTAAGCACTACAATTCCAATTAATGTTGTAATTGCAAATAATTAAAAAATGAGAATTCAAGATCAATCCTATTAAATGCCAACTTTAGTTCTGTTCATTAGAAACTTTAAGCTACTGCCCAGAGAGGAAAATATTTAAAATGAGCTTAACAAAAATTAAATTTTTTTGCCTACTGAGTGATTAAAAGCCACTATGCTATAAGCAACTTGTGAAAGTATTTGAAAAGCTACAGTTTCTAGATAAGCTCAAATAGGGAGATTAACTGAATTTCCCTAACAGTAAGTTTCAACAATAACCCACTGTAAAATGTTCCTCTTTTCCATCAGGTTGTAGACTTTGTGCAGGTTTCTTTCCCCAGCAATAGAAAAAGGGAAAATACTACAAAAGAGGCAAGAGTAGCAAGTATGTTGCCAACTGTAGTTCACTGCATTACAAAAGAAAGAGGAGGGGACAAAATAAGAAAATATCCATCCATAAACCAACAAAATGTAGGAGAGATTTTCTAACTGAAGCCAAATACTCACATAAATATGTACTTCAAGCTCCCATCTGAAAGCAACTCACAGGAAAATCATGCAGGCCAGTAAACTCACTGTTAAGTTACTGAACTTTCACATATTGGAGAGATACTTATTTCTTCATTAAAAACGTTTAGAATTCATCTATTCTGCCCTCTCAAAAAATTTTTATCAACCTCTTCCACAAAAAGGAGTGACATGCTATTGATGAGGCACTACTCCAAAACAGAGATTACTCCAGAGGAGCATGTCATCTGTAGGCACACACTGGCTCCATTCTGAGTTCCACCAATTTTCAATTTCCTTTGGTTTTACCTCTTCCAATTCTCCTACATTCAACCTATTTTGCTTTGGCATCCCCATCAGGTACATGTTAAAGTATTCTGCCATCAGTTTTTATACTTTGTAGGCATCATGAGAAGAATACAATAAATTACTTCTTTAAGGAATTCAGTGACCTTAAAAACAACCTGTTCTATACCTATACTTCAGGGAAACCTCATAATCCTGCAAACAGAATCCCTGCAACTTAATTTTTTAATCTAGTTTTCTAAAGTTTTTTTTCCACTATACCACAACAGCTGAACCCAGACTTCAACATTTCTTTACAGAAAAAGTATAAAGAACTGAGAAGAAGTGAGCAGAGTGCTGTCTAACCCTGCCCCAGCCCACTGGCACAGCAGTACCAGACAGGCAGTCTCCAGGCAAGTAGCCCAAAACAGGCTGCAGCCAAAGACGTACAGTGGCACACAGGGCAGTTTTCAGAGGATGAGAGAACCAGACGAATTCATGTATTCTGAAGAGGTGAACTTAAAGGGGGAATGGAGGCAAGATATCTGCAAAAATCTTTCTAGTTCTTTTCCATCACATGCTTTTCCTTTGTAGAAACAAGAGGACTCTACTCCAGTCCTGTACTTGAGAAGGTACTGCCCTGACTGTATGCACAAGGCCCTGCACACTCAGCAACGGCAGGGCAGATCCTAAGCAGCCAAACAATGAAGGTCACACCAAAGGCCAAACACCTACTCAGACACTGTGGTAGCAGACACACGACTGAAACCTTAACTGGGAGCATCTCAAATCACCGCAGATCAACAAGAACTAGAAGCAACCCAGAACTGCTCCTACTTAGTTCTACTGCCCACACACACACACGTTACTTTTCATTTAATTGTTCTTCCTGTGATAAAAGATTTTGTTCCTGGCATTAAAATTGACAGCAAGTAAAGAGTAAGTCTCTTTACACGAGTAGCTGAGTGTCTTGGTACCACTGGTTGGCTTGATAAATTAATTGCTTCAGATAGGGAACAAGTGAACAGGTAATTCTAATCAGAACACAATCCATCACCAGAAGATACAAATATTAAACCAGTCCAAGCTTTTTTCAGTGAACAATAAAAGCATTTTAAAATCAGGATGTGCTGCTTCTTTAATGTAACTTCAAGTCTTGCAAAATACAGTCCTTTTCTTTGCATCCATGCCAAAAACCCATGTTTAAACCAAAACACTTGAGTGTGCATATAATTACAAATGAAGCACTCCAACAATACTGCATGACATTTTCCTTTCAGTTGTAATCTACAGGTGACCTACAAGGCTAAAGGAACAATTTGGAAACAAAACAGGTAATTTACTATAGGAGAGGTTTCCAAAAAGCTTTCAAAGTCAAAGCCACCAAACAGTTGCTCAAGAACTAGGAACTGCGTAGAAAGGTCCTCTGGAAAGCCACTCAACTGTAAGTGTTCTGTACTTTGGAAATCAGGTGACTTAAAAAAACCACCGAAAATTAAAAGTCCAACTTCCAATGAGACTCATGAAGCTTGAAATACACAGCTCTAGGAAAAACCACCACAAACACATATTCATTCTTAAGTACATACGGTCTACAGGAGAAAGGAAATTTTAAGAATTATGACTTTGCATCTACTTGGGTGTTGGTTCAAATCCCATTACCAGCGTCATTTCAATACAAGAACAACAAAAGAGGGATTTCCTGACTCAGTGTTTATAAGGAAGACACACTGAAAAATAACTATTTGTTCCACACCTCATATACACTAAAGCAAAAACACACACCCACTACTTAAGCAAGTGTAATTATATTAACAGACAGAACTACAATTCCACAATTAAGACTTTCTTTAATTGTGAGTTACTAACCACAGTGGTATTATTGCTGGAAGTCTTCTTTTCTTATGCATCTGACTTAAACATGTACTTTCCTCCAAAAAACCCATACAGCAGAGAAGTACAGAGAATACTCTTTGGATTTCAGACAGACTAAATATTTATGTCGGGTTCTCAAGTGTCTCAACATCTATCTGATACTTGAAGAGATTAAACAAGATTATGAAGGAAGCAGGCTACCCGGGCAAACATGACATATTTTCCCCTGCTGAGATATAATGCTTTAGATGTAAAATCATTTGCTTTAAACCATTACTTAAATGTCTTACTGTGAAAGCATCAAGAATAGAGCTCAGTCAAATGTATATTTCTGCTCATTTTATGTCATATCCTCAAAGGAGGTGTGTGAGTTTTTATTCTACAAAACCAAGTTGTTGCAAAAGCAGCATGATGAAAACTACTCCTTAGCCTTTGAGAATATAACTAATATGAAATTGTCTCATGGAGAATAAAGAAAAATCAATGAAAACTGATTAATGAAGAAAACAAAGGGCTATCTCAGTCTTCAGTTTCTCAAGAAAAGTTTATAAACACTAACAAGAGAATCAATACAATTTAGAGAAACAGTTTGAGATAGAAATGTCAGAATGTCTATTCTGGCTAAATATTATAGAGTAATACCAGTTTCTATTAAGGTTTATTTTTCATTAATTCTGAAAACATTGTAAAAAGGTATTTTGACGTCCTCTTTTCATATTTGTATGTGTGTAGTTCATAATCACTTCACCCCTTAGTTATATTTAATGCAGACACCAGAACACCTGGAAACCAGCAACTACACTTTCAGAAAAGAGCTCACTAACATTACAAGCCTCAAACACATTAATCCTACCAGGTCCTGACTCAAAAGAGAAGTTGTGGGACAGAACACTATCCACATGGGTCCAAAGCAATGCCACCACCCAGCTTAGCTCAGGAGGAGAAAACCTGCCCTGGAAACCATTCTGCAGGCTATATTCAACAACTCCTTGGCCTTATGCATGACCACATTTAAAAGCCCACTCTCCAAATTCACTGGCACAAAGAAGAGAGGAAGCCACCACACTGATGTGGGCAGCTCCATCATTTCAGGGCAATGACAGTAACTGGGGAAATACACGTTTTATGGAGTACATTCACTGTTTAGACACAGGAAATGTTCTGTAAAATGAATCTCCTTCCTTGCAAAAATTCCTACTGGTAGCATCAGATCTGTTTGAGGATGTACTTACTACTTGCTCAGTCACAAAAATCTTACATTGTTAAACTAAAAACAGAATTGTTTCTACAGCAGCAGAAACACACACGATAGCACAACCATACTGGCAAATTCCCCTTAAACACTGCTCTGCTGAATTCTCATACTACACATTCCAAAGGGGAAAAAGCTAGATATAACACTATGCACATCTTCTAAGTTTAACTGATAATTCCAGACTAAATATACAACAGGAAAACAGTTTCTATACAACTGCATTGGCTACAATGTCAAGCCTCATGGACACCTGAAGAGCTGGACACACAGACCACAGATCCCAAACATGATTTGCTTTCTTCCTTGTACCTGTTTAGCAACTACAAGCATTGTTTTTCTCTTTTTCCCTTTCAGAACAAATGGGTAATACACTGACACTGAGTACCTCCAAATAAAGTAGAGCCAGCAGATCAGTACTTGTGCAATCTGCAGTAAAAGGTAGCCACGCACACTTGACTCTTACTAGTGGAAAGAGCAATAGAATATTTTAGATAATCTCCAAGAGATAATACATCCAGTATTCTTATTTTTCCAGCACTCACCATATACAGATAAGCAGTATGTTCTAACTTTAAAGTTTACCAAGTAGATTATAGATAATTCCATTTACTATTGACCTCAAATCAAGTCAGAGTACACTACCTTACAGGATGAATACAGCAACAAATAATTACAATCCGAACAATCTACTTGCAGATTACATTGCAGTGTTTACCAACACAAGTGATTAGTAATACACAAACTATTTCATCTTCATATTTAAAAACAAGCACATTTTTTCAGGGCATAATATTACCAGGCACCTAACTTCAAAACAAAACAATTTCTCTACCCCACCCCTCCTCCAAATGTCCCCAGAGTACTAAAAGATCAGGAATCCTATTTTGTTTAAACACTCACTTTCAAGTATCTGATTTCTATACCTGGGGGTCAAAAGAAGAGAATTAGTGGCATTTTTAATTTAGGAAAATACTGCCACCTCTCCTAGTAAGCTTCCAGACAGTGGCACAAATTTCCATGCAAACAAATTAAGTCTTAGTAGTAAGCACAAAAATAGTAAAACTAGTCAGCATCTCATTTTCAATCTAATTTTGGACCAATTTTTCTTCTTGAGGATCACAATCTTCTACAGCTTTTCTAAATATAATCGCTTTAAACTATACTACAGGGAAACCAGGAAACATTGAGGTAATTTTGCTGACTTTCTCCAGTTCTAACACACCCCTACATCTACCACTTATGAGGACAATTTCACCCCTTGCTCCTTTTTATTACCTGTAGGTAGCAGAAAACCAAATTTTACCTTAGACTTAACAGTTTGTACCAAATAACAAATTATGTACTTGGATGCTAGACAATAAAGGAACCTGTCATCAAGTTCCAAAAGAAAAAAGCAACCCTCAAATTTTAAAATTCTAGCTCACTTTTGTAATCAAAAGAAAAATACACATGATCTACACTGAGTTTGCACCATTTGCCCTTGATTCCTAACTCTGTCGATAGTACTATTATGTTACATGCTACATGTACATAAATTCTGCACAAGATATCCTTTTGTTGATGACATAACAAAGCACTATCAAGCTAGCCAAATCACAAAAGCTAGATAACAAAGTGACAGATGGCTATTATAAAACATTTTCTAAACTACTATTTTGCTGATGAGCATGCCTAAACAGGGTCACATACCCAGTAGCATCAGTTGCATACAAACGTACTCAACTTTACCTAACAGTCTATTATCATAAAAGTACTCAAAAGAGCAAGAAAAAAGAAAGAAGTCAGATTTCCTAGCAGGAAAGATGACAAATTTAGGTCATCATGAAAGCCTAAATAAACTGTTCTGAATGGTACTACTCATTAAAACCAAATATAATTTCCCATTTTCTGCAGTCCATAGGGAACAAGCTGTTTACATTTGGTTTTCTTTGCAACTATACAAACTAGAAAGGTTTGTTTAAATTAAAGCTTTAATTTTGTAGCATAGTTTTGTGGCCACAGAAGTGCAGGATAGACTGGATCCTACTGCCTGGTTATGTACAAGGTTTGCCATGTTGCACTCAACTATAAAAACAGTTCTTTTTTTTATTCATATGAAAATCAAGTTCAAATTACTTCTGACATACACGCAAGGAGCATTTTAGACCAGATCCACAGCAAACCCTTTTCTTAAGACTGTATGAACTATACAGTTTCTCATCATTTGTCTCCTCATCAACTCACAGACCAGACATGTCCTTTTTAACCAACCTAGATTTATCAGTCTAGCAGGGGAAGATCCATGTTTTGTCCTGAAATCATGCAAAACATACTTACATCAGTATCACAGATTTTAAGAACTATGTCAAAATAGTTCTATCCATCAACACCCAAAACAAAGAAAGAAACTTACCTACTACCATGAGAGTGAATTCAAATCCTCTCTTCACAGACTTTCGGTAAACTTGATTCGGAAGATTGGCAAACCCCACATATCCTTCAAGGTTCTTCTGTTGCTAAAGCAAGAGGTATTCAGGAAAAAAAAAAGTTAAAAGGAAAGCATGCAATTTCTTAGTTATTGAAACATTCACTTCATTTTCACATTTGTAGGAAAGTGCCATCTATTCAACAACCTAAGCTGTCTACATTCAAGACAGTGCAATGAACTGCAGCAAAAAATACCACAAAACCATTTTTTTGACTGGATAGCCAAAAAAGCTGGCACAGAAACTCATCTATACTAAGCATTTTAAGCAAATACAATTGCCATATTATGCCTGTTTGTACAAGCACAAGAGTGTGCAAGTGCAAACAAATTAAAACATAATCAACTTGGTACCAATGCCCATTTGAATCACAGGCCAGCAGTAGGAATGCACCTTTCCTGTACCAAGTCATGCTGGTACTACCTCAACATGATGGGAGCCAACCTGACACCTCTGCTTCTGCCTCACACAGCTGGAGGCCTTCAGGCTAAACCCAGACTTACACTAATGCAGCACACCTTGCAACAAACTCTCCATACAGGCAAATCTTCAGTTGCCTTGTACTCTGAAAAACTTACACAAAATAGTGCCTACTGGGAAACAAGAGAATAATTCTGGATGTTAGCCATCACTTCTTCTCACCATAATAATGAAAATACTGGAGGTGCTTAAAATGCTTCCTCCTCACTGTACTAGACCCAGCAATCTTTTAAAGCTCAACTGTGCCACCTTGACACTACTCTCCCAGCATAATCCTACAACTGTGTTGTTTATTAACACAGCAGCTCTGAGGATTGTCTTTTGAGACAGGACAGTTTAGTTATTTTACAAATATATCTGAAAAACCGAAAACACTGTCTTCAGACAACTGACTACTTAAAGCAACACAGGGCACTGCTTTTCATGGAGCAATGATTTCAGCCTTTATGCTCTATGTCCATGCAAAGTTGAGAGGATGTCATGTGATGGTGGTACTGCCTCAGTTTCAGAGTTTAAGAGAGCTGTACATCCACACAGCTGAAGTGTTGTCTACAAGTTTATACCCTAAATTTAAATACCCTAAATTTATCTTCAAGAGCACACTCCTTTTCTAAAAAATAATTTGTAAAAAAAATTTCTCCTGCAGGCACTCTTGCCTGAGAACTTCTCTGTATGGGATGCAGTATGGTTCATTTAAGTTTGGTATGAGGTTGACTCGTTTATCTTGAATTTTTTCCTAAAACTGACAGAGTAGGTTCAATGCAGTAATAACTCACAGAATTTTTAAATAAAGATATTTCTTTAATTAAAACAAGGATATAAAACCACTATCACCCTTAAAATATTGAATGCAAGAAGAACCAAGCTCTTGGCAGTCCTACAGCAGTAGGCAATGAATGGACTCTCTGCTTTATGTCACCCAACTGATTTTTCCATTTGGCAAATGAACTATTAATCTCAAACAAAGCTATACCATTGCAAAGACTAAGTTGGAGGCTGAAGTTTAAATACTCAGAATGCAACAAATGCTATTACTTCCCTAAATGTAGGAATCTTTGTGTCGAGTCATCAAGGAACTTTTTTAAAGAAGCTTTTTGTTTCAATATAGCCTTTGGTGCAGCTATAATCTCATCTGAAAGGTTTTAAAATATTTTAAAAATCAGCCAGGAATTTGAAATCCAAATATTGGTTTTAATTTTCCAGTCCATTACTACACGTAAGGAATGGAATTTATCACAATCTAAAACTCTGAGCAGGAGCCAATGCTTTAGAGATATTACATGACATGCAGGTCAGTGCTTTTTAAGATATTAAAGAACTCCTTAACAGTGCAGGTCCTTAATAACCATTAAGGATGTGGAACTCCTATTCATCCTACCAGATATGAAATATCTAATCACAGTCAGACACTCCTAATAGTTCTACTTGTCAACCACCTGCATTTTTTAGTATCTAGGTACCTTTTAATGTGTGTCATGTTTACCAGAAACAGCTCACCCCCTCATTAACTAATTCTTTTGCTTAAAATAATGGGTTTCCATATAATTCTTATTTTGAACTCAAGTTATTTCTTTTCCCTTCCCTTTTATAAAGAGCTCCACACTTAGGATAGTTCTACCCCTACAAACTTTTAGATCAGTGCTAAAAAATAATAGATGGCAATTTTTGGGTTGTTTGCTCTATTAAGTGGGTTTACATTAATCACATCCACAATTTTAGAATGAAATATAAATGGCAGTAACCAGAAAGATGAAGATGTATGAAATGTCACACTAACCATTAATGCTGTGTTTAATGTCAGCATTTGCTGTCAATAGGGAAAAGCCTCTTAAACTGCAGCTGGATGCCACATTCAGATTTCTGGTATACCAATTAAAACTGAAGATTTCATCATACTGGTTTTTAAATGCTTGCTTTTGTTCATAACTTGCTACTTCTAAAGGGACCAAAACAAATTAGGAATTGAGTTTCTTTAATTCCTGCAACAGCTTTTAAAAGAACTTAGTACCTTTTCTGTAAAAGAATTGACTTCCACTGTCTTGAACATGGTGCCAAATGAATCTCATGTTTCTAATACTTACAATACCTTCCCCATTACTTTTATCCCTTCCTGATTTTCAACCAGCTGCTACCTAAGCTCAATTTTAGTTCATCTACTAAAAACCTAATGCTGCTTCTATTCCCAATTAGCTGCAAAAAATCTGCATCAAAGTAATACTTACAGCTACTTTGTAAACAACACATTTCCATCATTTTCAGGATTGAAGATATCAAGAGAATACATCCAGAAGTAGTCCAGTAAAATGATGAATTTGAACCATTGCAGCAACGAGTCCATACAGGTGCAGCCACAATCCAGAGAGAGGAACAAGGGCAGTGTGAAAAAGAAAAGAAAAGAAGAAAAAGTTACTTACATTTGCTCAAAGTAACCCACGGTATTTTCCATCCAGTATGCTCAGCTGCAGCATTTTAATCAGAATCACAGAAGGGTTTGTGACAGAAGGGAACTTGAGCAACATCTATTTCTAAACCCCCTGTCATGGGCAGGGACTCCTTCCACTAGGTCAGTTTGCCCTAAGCCCCATCAAACCTGACCTTGAACACTTCCAGGGATGGGGCATCCACAACTTCTCTGGACAATCAGCTGCAGTGCCTCACCACCCTCACAATAAAGAATTTCTTTCTAACTGCTAATCTGAACCTATCCTCTGCCAGTTTAAGGCCATTTCCCCTTGTCCTCTCACTTCAGCTTTCTTGCAGGCCTCCTTAACTTACTTTGTTAGTAACCTTAAGTTAGTTTGGATTATACATAAGACAACTTAATAATATGGTAATATACTACATGAACTCCAGCCATTTAATGATCAATACAGACAGTTACACAATAGCTCTTTTTACTTCAGTTATGCAGCGTAGTTTTTGTTTGCCATATGCCACCTGAACCTGTAATGTGTTCAGGGTGTTTCTTCTTCCTCTGAAGTGTTCACTAGAATACGCAATCTCATTTCACCACACTACTGCATAGTATCTTTATTTTAGTGTGGAAAAGGTACAAAGATCAAAGCTATCATCACAGCAAATGTCTCCCAGGATTCTGTATTTCTAAGTCACTTTATACATTCAGTGAACAGTGTCAATTCACTTCATTTGCAACACTGAGCATCAGAGCACTGCTGCAACCTTGGGCACAATTGTCATGGTTCAACAGCCAGAAAATAAAGAACAAAATAGGGAGCACAAGTTAAGTGTCTGTTCAGAAACATCTAACTCTGTGCATGACGAGATCTTCAACAGTTCTCCAACAAACCACTTACAATACCTTAAATACAAAGCTGTAGCACAAAGACCCTTTAAATTTATTTGCCACTAAATATTTTCCCATGCTTGAGTATTTCAAGACATTGTTACAAAAAAAGTTAAAAAAACCCTTAATAGCATATTCTACACCAGCAGTTAAGATGCTTGTGCACCTTAATGTCTAATTTTTAATCAATCCCATAATCCCAGAGTCTGAATCCATTTTTAGAAACTTTATACTGTGATGCAGCTCAAAGTGGCACTTAAGTCCCCTTCTGCTTTTCTACCTAGTCCAATGGAAGCTGTTTTCACAGCCCCCTTCATGCTCTTTCAGCATCCAGAGCCATAACAGCCCAGCACACTGGTACATTGCTGCTGTACTCTTCTGAGAGAACAAAAAAGCAAAGCACTGCTGATCAATGTCAGTCCTCTGTGCCTTGCAGAAAGGTGGCACAAGATGCTCTGGGAGGAAGCTCCCTCTGCTTTGGGAGGAAGACAGATGCATATGCAGCAGAACTGGAATACAACTAATACTGCAGATCCTGCAGCAGTCCCAGTACTCAAAGATTTTAATATCAACCACCTATAAGTACTATATTTCTATCAGGTATCACATCGCACATCACTACTTTCAACTGCGAAACAAGGTAACATCATCAAGCACTGGCTCACCAAGTGCACACAAGGGCCCCCTTCCCTGGAGAACAGCAATATTATTTCAAAACCTATCATCCAGCAAGGACAGCCACAGGGGTCACACCAAAATTCCTGCCTTCAAAAATGGCCAGAAACATATATCTAAGGTAGCACATACAGCAGAATACACAGAGCACTGTTTCTCTTAACACCTCCACAGTCATCAAAGATCTACCTCGCAAGTGTTTAGGATGGGGTTATTTCTTCACTTGGAGAGCATTTCACCAATTTCTCTTCCACACACATTCTTCTTATAATCACAAAAACAGCATCCACAAAAGTCCCTGTAGAATGGACTCCCTCAGTACATTGTAAAGAGGAGGACTCTATCTAAATTTCAAAATTCCCTCCTGTTAGTTTAACTGTTGCACAGTAGTATCTTCACTGGAAAACAGCCCTAGCGATCTAAAGTACTGCATTCAAAAGAAGCCATTTCATGTCTGTGACTGCCCCTGCTGCTCTTACATAACTCTACTCTAGATCTGTACTCTTCTGAAGAGGCCAGGGCAAGAGCTACACACAGTATCCAAGAGGCAAAACACAGATCCAAAGTGTGATCATGTGCTGTCTCTTACTCTCTGACCCGTTCACCGATGCCCAACATGGAAGTTACTTGACTCCTTCCAAGCACTGAGCTGAAGACACTGAACTGTACACAAGACCTCACTCCTGAGCTTTAAAAAAATGTTCATAGTTTGTCTCTGAGCCTACAGCACAGCAGTTCACATGTACCACTTCACACTCACCCATGATGCATTCCAGCTATCATTTTATATCATGTCTCCTAATATTTTCACATTCTTGTAGTTGTCAGCCACCTCCAATCTAACTTAGCACAAATGAAGTCAAGCCATACAATTAAAAATTTGGCCTTAGATGACTTTGTGCATCCACTCTGTATACTCAATGTCATTTTAACGTCCACCTCCCTCAAGCAAAATGTCACAGCCCACACAAACCAGCTGCAGAGCTGGTGTTCTGGATCCATCATGTGAATCAATGAATTAATAGCCAGCAGCAAACTGCTCTAACAATGCAAATGAGTGAAAAGAGAAACAAGGCATCAGTGGCTTCCCAAGCAGTTTTAAGGGAGATCACTGATAAAAAAAAAAAAAAACAAAAAACAAAACAAAACAAACAAACAAAAAAAAACACCAAAAAAACCTTTCTTTTTAAATAAGTCTGTCATCTCTGTTATTGTCCAGACACTGTAATTTACATTTCTCCTTTATTCTGGGATGATTGTGTTCAGGAATGATAAATTTAAAGTCATTCTTCAGGTATTACCATCTGGGCCAAAAACAGAGTGTCTCTGGCTTTAGTAAGTCCAGTGCCTGACAAAAGAGGATACCTAATCCCTCTGATCAAAAGGAGATGGAAGTCCAAGGTGAGCTAAAGGCATTTTTTACCTCTGTGATGTGAAGCCTGGTAGTGCAGCTCACACTCAACACAGGTAAGTGCAGCTGCTGTGCACTGGTAGCAACCAACAGCCTGTGACATGATGTTATGAAAACTCTTTGAGGATTTATGACACAGCCAAACTAGCAGCAAATATTAATGAAGACAGCTGAAGAGAAAACAGAAGACCAAATAGAAAAGCAGTGTGACATCAGGGAGTCACTGTCCTTTCCAATCAAAGCTGGCTTTAGTGCTTCTCAATCAAACACTAAGAGAAGGAAATACTTATTTTTCCTCTAGTTTCTAGTTTCCATCCTAGGAAACACTGCTTTTGAAAGTACCCAGGACTATCACAGAAAACCCCAAAACTGTTGAAATCTGACCACAACACAAAGTGATATTAGCAAGGGCAGATACCCTCTTCATTTGGCATAAGATAGGAATGTTTGCTGTCATCAACAATGAGAAGAGAAGCTGATCATTTTTCATGCATTTCACACCACTGGAACCAGGAGCACCCTCTGAACACATAATTTTTTTTTCTACGATTTGCATTTGCTATGGAGTCAATTTCTTTTGGTAAGGTAACCAGACGTAGGGCTAGTTTGCTTTAGACACGATTTACTTTGAAAATATGTCAGTGCTGCTAAAACACAAGAATTTTCACCTGCTCTAACAATGATTTCAATAATGAAAATAGTATTTTTAGAACTTTTAGCTGAATTTCTGAAAATCCTTTTAGCCACAGCATTTCTATGCAATATCCTACTACCATGCTGTGAGCATGACCAGTTTGACAGTTTCTGGTTCTATACATAAAGACTGGTCTATAAACACTGTTTACTTCTATTTCCTCCACTATTCTTGATATAGTAACTTTTTATTTTCTTCTTTCTAACATTGCTAGTTACTTGAAATCTCCACATCAATACAGAGAAGCTTCCAAAACTTGTAAGAAGGTCTTACCAACATCTTCAAAACCCCTTTAAATTTTCTACAGTTTATCAAACTTTGCATTTTTTTTTCAGTTTGTCAATAGAGGCACTACATAAAGAAAACAAGTAAGACATCTCCCCATCTTGTCCTCCCACATCTCAGACAGCAACTGCACATCTTGCAACTTCCAGTTTTTGTTACTGCATTCTTAAAATAGAGGCTTCAGATAGCAGTATTTAATGCAATAATGCTTCTACAATCCATGAGCTCTTGTTAAGATAATAGGCAGTACCTCAACACTGACTTTTTTTCTCTGCAAAAACCCTTAAGATAAACACAATGCATATTTAAAAAAAAAAAAAAAAAGAAAAGAAAAAAAATCCAATCAACAAAAGAACAAAGTATGGAAGTAACAATACAAAAGGGAAACTCGTTAGATCTATTTGCAAAGTTAAACTTAAGCTGAACATCTATGAACATGTTTTTCCTTTCACTATTCATAATAAAGTAAAAATATTTGCTGGGTCAGTAACATCTGCTGTAATCTGCATGGCAGAAGTCTAGCACTGATGGAAAGGAAATGAGCATTTCTATTCCCTCAAACAGACGTCAGCTGATGCCTTTCTCTACAAGACAACAACTTGATTTCCACATGTGAACTGAGGGTATGGCCTACATTAGAAAAAATAAAAAATATTTTCATAAAGGATTGAAAAAAAAGAAAATCCTTTCAAATGTATAACCACAATTAAGAAATGAGGAATTCTTTCAGTCTCTAGCAGCAAGCTGAGTAAGTCAATAAGTAATAATTCCAAGCCCTGACCCACTGAATACCCCAATTCAACTGTTCCTCAAAACATCACTAAACATAGTGAGTGAGTATAGGTGAAGACTGAATTTTAGGCTTCCTTCTTTTTGCCCATACCAGACACTATCATCTGGCTTATTACAAATAGTGCTGAAATACATGTGTTGTCTAAGAGTAAAAGGACTCCACACTGTAAAGACCAGAAAGAGCAGACAGCATCATCTGGTTGCTGAGCTACAGCCAGCATGTCCAGGAGGAAAGCAGAAAACTCCTAAGAAAAACATGGAGGATGTAGCAGGCATACTACTAAACCTTAAGTTGCCTAGTAAAAAGAAATCTGGGAGACTTCAGAGCCAGTGTACAATAAATATGCACAGCAGCTATGGCCAACACACCCAGTGCTGCACTCCTTTGAGCAGCCAAAGTGCAAGAAGGCAGACAGCTACAGGAAAATGAAGCCAGTTAAGTATCTGGAAAACCAAAACTAATTATAGATAAATGGGGGGAGTGAAGGAAAAGAGAGGGAGGAAGGTTATCAAACTATAAAAGCAGGCCTGTATAACTAAAACATACAATATTAAAAAGTTCTACCCATGATGAGTCTACAGAATAATTCAGGCCAGCCACACATGTTGACAATATTTTTTTTTGTAATAGCTCAACCTCCACTAGAATTAGCTAGGCAACTAATTCCTTGAAAATAAAGTAAAATGTTTTTGCATTTTATATGAAATACTAGAGTACAAGGATAGTATTTTAAAGCTTCTTGAGTGTTTGTGCATTTTCCCCTTTATTCTGGCTTTAAAAACACCCTTAGTCTGCCTGCAGAGAGCAGCACACAAACCACCCTCACACAGCAACTTGCATCCAACTGAAATGACCAACTGGAAATCACATTTGACAGGGAAGTGACCGATTATCTTCCACTCTATAAAGTCAGGGTGGAAATGAAATGGCAGCTGGGGACCTCGTGTCAGGAATGGCCTCAGATCACACAGCATCAACCACACATCACTTGGTGCTTCCATCCCCAGCTCCTCCTCCCCAGTTTGGCTGTCCTTGAATGGTTATTCCAACACAAATACTGAACCAAGGGCTGAAGATGAAACATACAAAAGAAAAAAAAAATTAAAAAACCAAACCCAACTGTGGAAGATCCCTGGATACAAAACCTCTGAGGGGAAAAAAAAAACCACTAAACACAAACAAATAACTCCAACAAGAATGAAAACAAACTATCTGTTATTACACTTCATATTTAACATGTCTGATGTCTATTTAGCTTGTGGTTATTTCCCAAAAGACATGTAAATAAAAGATTTAAAAATAATTTTTAAAAGGATTTTAAAATAATTTTTAAAAAACCCTACGAAGTCAATACCAAAATGGTAGCATCTTTCAGACAGTTTTATTTTCATCTCCTATGGCATCAACTAAACTGTGGCTTTGAAAAGAGACATTTTTAAGGAAATGGAAAATCTGTAAAAATTTCTGTAGAAATTCCAAGCAGGTCAGTGCCTCTATGGAGACCATTTCAAGTCTCACTTAACACTGGAAACACAGAAGGAAATAAGTGACAAAGCACAGTAAGTATTAAGAAACAAACTAACATGTCATGCTGCAATGTATCATTTAGATCCTTTGTCATACCCTTTTCAGTTCCTTCAGGTTCACCCTAACTTGCATTTTCCTTCAAAATTTGCATACAGGTTGATCAGTTAACTGAAAGATTAAGCAAGTGATGATCAAAAACAAAACAAAATGGGAAAAAAAAAATGCAAGCTCGAGCCCAAACCAACTGATTCCCACACCAAATCTCTGGGTGAAGGAGCAGACACAGCACAGGCATCTCATATAAGCCCAAGCACTGATGTGATTTTCTCAGGAAGAGCGGATTGCTGCAATCCAGCTGGCAGCATTTCAACCAAGGGATTCTGAAAAAGGCATTTGCAGGTGTGCATTCTGCACTTCCTTCTCTTCCACGCCTGGAATCCCCACGTAAGTGAACTCCCCAGGAGCACATCCCATTCTCCCTCCTCATCAAGCAGCTGTAAGGATGGCAGGAGAAGAAATAGCATTATTACAGTTCTAGCCCAAAGGGTTACTATCAGATCTAGTAAAATTTCTTGAACATGTAGGTGCAGAAATGCTAATGAGAGGTGAATCATTCATGCAAAAATACTCAAGTACATTCAATACAGTCTAAATGAAGTATGTTCCCCTTAAAGGGAGAAATGACAGTATTTCATCCTGATTTTTCTGTTAATGTGGACAACTCTCATTTGAGAAATAACTAGGGTGAAGGGCTTTTACCATACATTTCTGTATGGTGAATACAATTCATTCCAATATGGAAGTCATCTGGTTTTCTGTATATTCATATTTTCCTATACTAATTTCTATACTGAACTCATTACCCTCTGCCATAGAGAAGCTTTCAAAAGTCCTCCTGGTTTCACCACAACAGACATTTTGAGCTAAAATTTTAAGGCACATGCCCCTGCTCCCCCTATAAGAGCATATTTTAATGATACCAAACCACAGAATTTAGGCTTTTTAATGATAATTTTCATGATATGCTGAAATCGTACTTTTGTGTTTCAATACTTCTACTACAAGGTTCATCAAACCTTGAGAGAGGTCCGTGGGGATATTATTACATTACTAATACTTGGAGAATTTTCCCTTTTAACTATTTCCACACTGAATTCTCTATTTAGAATACAAAGAATTCTAATGAGATCAAAATGGTTTTTAAAAAGACCCAGGTGTTATTTCAAAGAATTATGCCAAGTCAAGTATTAAAAACCACTCCATGTGTTAAATTTAGATGTTATGAAACACAGCTGGCTGGCTGCATTGTTTTTAATTATCTTAATTTTTAAGATAGAGAGATACCACATAAAGATAGCCCTGATTATAACTATACTGTGCAAGGAAGATAGTAAGGAAAAGTTAGGATTGTTTTCCTGTGAGTTGCAATGGCACCTGACAGAAAGAATGGTCCATATCTACAGTAGAATTTACCATCCAGGTTTAATATTAAGACTATTACAATACAGAGCTGGTAAAACTACCATTCATTAGTAAAATAAATTGGGATTTAGAAATCCTAAAGTTTTATTTCATTTATTATATGTCAAAGGTTTAATTTTTAAGTTGGTGTTTACTGCACATGCTTTTCAAAGAGGAAGGCAACACACCTGAGAGCAACCAAAGCACCAGCAGTCAAACTGCTTTGGATGACAAACCCGAAGACTGTGAGCAGTGAAGCCATAGCTGGATTGCAAACCACCCCAGTGATTAACAGCACCAAAGCTGTTGGTTTCTCAACTTCCCAAATCCTTTTGGTTTTGGCTTTAGTGAGGAAGCTAGCTGTGAAAAGCATGCATTACACACGGTCCAACATGCACACCAGCTGAGCAACTCTCCTGCATGATTAGCCCTGCCAAATTTTCAAGTGGGAGTTAAATCCTCTCCACACCTTGCTGCCACACCAGTGTACTCAGCAGGCAAGATTCACCACCAGAAACACAATTCAAAGCAACAGGAAACCCAGGATCATTGTCGATGCCCACAGTGACAAAGAATTTAACATACCAAAAAGGAGTCAAGTTTACCTAGGGTACACTGGATGCCCCGCAGGCAGATCACAAGGCCAGAGGCAAGTGAAAATCACTCAGGGACCAGGTTAGAGGCCATCCATTAACACTTCTTTGCAGAAGTTGTGTCTTAATCACTATCAAAGTCTTCTCCAAATCAACTCTTGCATGTGTTTGCACAAACAACACGTTAGTGACCCTTCGTTCCCAACATACTGACATTCAAATAACTTAAGTTGGTCTGCATAAAATACTGAACTTCCCAGCTGAAAATTTCAACTGTTCAAGAGTTCTGAAACAACAAACCTCAAAAGACCTTCTACAGAGTCCCTGTTATTAAAGACATGAAAAGGAACACCACCACCCAGCTAAAAAATTAACTTGCTAAATTTGAAACTGCTGGTAAGGAAAAACTGCCCACTGAAATTCCCAGCTTTCCGTGCTAAATTTTTATGGGGTGGGGGCTCGTTACCCCTACCTTCTCCTTCCTTCAAGCACCTAGTCTTCAGCATTGTTTTGAACTTGTAACATTAAGCCATTTTTTTCTTTAACTGATTGAAAAGGAGATTCCTTTTATTCACAATCCTCAACTGTACAACAAACAACCACATAATATGGTTTTTGCCTCATTCTCTTTTGAGGTCTTGTTCCTCATTGTTTCAGTCTCTCAGATAGAAACTGCAGGCTCTTTCCACTGCTCTGAGAACTTACTGGTTTGCAGATGCCCACAGAATTGCAAATAAGAGCACTGAAGGTCAATATTTGGCACAGCTGAACAGTAGGAGGTGACTGCCAACTTCAGTACCATACTGCAGCAGTCTGCAGTCTGTTCTCCTCCAAGTTATCCCTCAACTAAGTGCTACAAAAATAAAGAACACAGAAGGCAAGAGGATGGCTTCCCTTTACCCATCATCAAGGGATTACTCAGACCTTGATTTCACACCATCTGGCAAAGCCTCCCAAGAAGAAGCCAAGATAATCTTGAATCTCCAGGTTTGTTAATACACCTTTACTAACTACGGTAAGGTCATGTTTGCTCCCAGAAGCAAGGGATGGGGAGAAATAAGAGGATAGGTTTCTTGGCATCATCTACTTCAGAAATTTTCACTGTCCCAAACATGAAAGCATTAAATTATATTTAAGCCAGCATCTGGAATTTTACTACAGTGCATATTGGTAAGATCACACATTCAGAAAAGCCTCTGCTGTCAGAAAGCTTCCAGAGAAATACATTTCTTCAGCAACAGCTTTTAATGCCTAAAACCTGCCTTTTTTTTTTTTTTTTTTTTTTTTTTTTTTTTTTTCTCTTTTTAATAACAGGAAGTCAGCTAAAACTGGTATCTCAAGAGACCACCGCAGTCAGGATCTGGTCATGACTACAAGACCCCCTGCACTGTGAAATTTCTGCAGCCATCATTAATGAGGGCCTTAGCTTTGCAAACCACTCTAGGAAAGTCCTAATGCTAATATAATATTACTATAAACATCACAGGCAATTATTCAACAGCCTGTAATAAAAAGCCTTACCTCACCCATTCAGTGATCAAGGAGTAGACAGGAACTGAAACAAAAGCTATTAAACTTTGCCCACTTGTGTTTATCCTCAGATAAGTCACCAGCTCTCACCAAGGGGAGAGCACTACATCCTCAACCACTAGAACTAATTCCTTCAACAGGATTCAGTCTTCCTCCTTCCCTATCTCAACCTCTGGTAGAGTGGAAATAAACAAGTTGTACAACTAGATCAACTACCACGTACCTTTGCTGCCTTGGGCACACTAACACAACAACTGCCAGCCTACATTAAGATTCAGTATTTGGGTGGGAACAGAAAATCAAGCTCTCTTCTCTTTGCAACAGTGCTGTGTTACCAGTCTGAAGCACACACTAAATCAAGGCTGCATGTACCCCTCTACTGCCCAAGTGGTCAGCTGATGTTCCATCTCTTGCCTCCAGCACACTTGCATTTCTTTTTCCACACCAACACTTCTGTGATCCTGTGGTATGAAAGGTTCAGGGAGCTCAACTAATAGAAAGAAAAATCACCTTGAGGAAGGAAAACCAGGCAGACCCTGTGAGCTGAGCTCCATGAACCTACTCACTCTGGGGTTGAAGAAGCACCAGGGTGGGCAGAGCAGCAGAGCAGCCTCCTTTTGAGCAGCTGGCCAACATATTGACCCAGGAGCTTGCTGATGTAATGGAAAGTTAACCTTACAGTGGAATAGTTTTCAGCTGGGCATGCAAGCTAATCTCCCTTATTTGATGTGCAGTTATCAGAGCTGATAGGAGAGCAGCCTGGATTCACCAGGAGCTGCACCACCAGGGTGAGCTCGGGCTGCCCTCCCATCAGTCTGATAACCACGCATCGAACAAGGGAGATTAGCTCACACACCCAGCTGAAAACTACTCCACTGTAAGGTTAATTTTCCATTACATCAGCAAGCTCATCTAATCATACCACTGTATGAACACTGGAAGTTTTTCTACACTGTGCAATAGAAAAAAAATATACAATCAAGACAGGATTTTTCAATTGCAGTCCAGTTACATATTAGTCTAGGCTATAAAATTACATAGTAAGGTTCTCACGAAAGAACAAATAGGAAAGCAGAGGACACTGCACACTAGAACTTCCTCCACACTGAGACAATTATACATAAATGAAATTAAAACATTGCAACTGGCCAACACTGGAAAAGGTTTGATTTAAGCTTTATGTTAATGTTAACTTAAGTATTCTTGGCAATTCTGACCACCTCACTAGGTCAAGTTTCATTTTATTTAAAGTTCAATATGAATCATTACATGAATTTTAAAATTCATTAATTAATTTAAATGTACAAGATATAAAAAGAGGAAATATTTAATGTATTATTCTCCTAAGAATCTACCTGCCCATAATTCAGCGACGGTCACTGGCAGCAGTACCAACCTTCATGCCATCTTACATTTTTCTCAGCATCAACTCCAATGACCTACAATGCTTTTTCAGACTAATGTTACGCCAGAAATCCACCCATCAAGCACTTCAGCTGCCTTTCTGAAAGGTTTCTTTGTAATACCATCACTGTATGATAGTGATGTGTAGGATAATAAATGATTTCTGCATATTTAAGACTATTTTGATTGGAATTTGATATACTACTTCACAGCTGAACATTCACCAACAATGTTGAAGAGCACACCTCATATACCTAGTTTGTATTTCTATTTTTCCAGTCATTCTCCTGTCCTGCTGTACCCCACAGCATTGGAAAGAAGCCTCATATGGGGTGTTCTCTGCTTTAAGAGCACACTTCTGAAGACCATTGTAATCCTTTTACCTTTATTGTCAAACAAAAGAGCAGTCGAAAGTAACTTTTATTTTCTTCAGGTCTCACATCTTTTGTGAGTATGATACAACTCTTCCATTTAAAAAGCTCAATTTTAAAAGTGTCAGACCAAAACTATGTGCTGTATCTTAATATTGATCCCCCTAGAGCTACAATGGGTCATGGGAGGAACCAATCTACCTAATATTTTAATCAATCCTCCCCCTGGTTGTAAGTCAACACCTTTAGTATTCAGATTAAAAAATAAAAAGTAAGAAGCACACAACTATTAATAGCTTTAAGTAGTAAGAGTAATAACCAAAAAAAAAAAAAAAAAAAAAAAGGCAATTAAGAAAAGCTGGAGGTGTTATTTTCAATGTTGACCAAAAAATTCTAAATCTTCTGTGCCACTAAGAAACAATTCAGTTGTATTTGTTTAAATGCTTCTGTATGTAACACCCAGAGTGATATTGTTCAGCAATTCTGCTTCCAAAATTATTTTCAAGTGCATACTGAACTATCGCTGTGTTAAGTGACAGAAATGTGGCGTGAAAACAGCCACACAAAGAGCCATTTGCAAATAAGATACAGAAGTATTCTTTTCCCCATGAGTGACTTTAAGAAGGGCTGCTGGGCAGTGACTGAGCAGCAGCCCTGCCACCCATGCCTTACAGCAGGTTCTGTAAGGCACATGTGAAGCATGGAATAGCACTGATGTACAAAAAGCAGATTAAGTGGCTTTTGCAGGGAAGGCAGTCCAGGACACACATCAGAACAAGGTTTAGTCAGCCATGTGTTTGACACTGCTCTAACTCAAACTCTGTCAAAAGGAAAATGAATACATATTGGCTTCTGAAGTGCTTATGAACCTACTGGCTCCTGTTTGATTTTTAATGTTAAGTAGGGATGCCATGGCTTACAGGAGTTTCACAGCCACGTCCACGCAATGAAGCCAATACCTGGTTTTACAGGGCTGCTGCAGTAAAATAAAGTTATGAAGGTAAATAGAGTTGATTCTTTCTTATTTTAAAAACCCCACAGAATAGCAAATAGCTACCTGATGACATTACAGAGTTATCAATATGTAGCCATTAAAGCAGGGCTGGAAAAAACTTTGACTCATCCCTGACATAGATGAAACTCACTCTGGCAAGGTGAACAGGAAATCACTGACCTGAGTTCCTGGCAGTTGAGAAATGCCTTTGCCTCCCTTGTGCCACCATCCCCACTTCTGCAGGACATCTATTCCACAAACATCAGCTCAAGACGTTCAAACCCTCCTAGGGAGTAGTTTGTGACCGCCTACAGTTTAACACTACCCCAAATTTGAATTAGTAATTTAAACGAGGCTTAACTAAACTACTTAAATGGTGACTAAATGCCATTCTAATTACAGAGCACACATTTGCAATTAACTAGCTCATTTCAGGAGCTGGAGCACCAACTTAGAGAAAACAGAACGTCGCTCATACATACACATCTCTGGTCTAGACAGGTTAAGTGAATAGTCTGGCAATAAACTGAAGCTAAAAATGTGTGCCATACTACAGTCCTCTCTCCTACACCTTCTCTGAGGCAAACTTTCCTTCACTGACTTTATGTTTAAAATGAGGTTTCAAATCTGCAGCCACTGTATTTTGTAACTATTTGTTGTCTTAATGGAAGTTTTAAGGTAGTAATAAAAACACCATGGCAGCAGCACTGGGCTACTAGAACTGAAGAAAATAAAGCACACGAAGTATGAGCCTGCCCCATGGAAGAGACGAAATATCACTAAGTTGTCAGCCAGTAAAAGAAAAAAAAAAATCTGCCGTGCACATTTAGACATTTCTATGCAAGAAAAAAAGCAAAACCTCTTGTATTTTAGCTTACAAAGCAGACAAATCTGACCTTTCATTTCTGCACAAGATAAACAATCGAATTTTTATCCATATACACAGAAACACACATGCACTGAGTATGTATCTGAAGCACTGTTTTAACTGTGACCAGTTACTTGTCTTTATGGGTAAACAGAAGGAAATGCTGTGAGTTATTATCAGTGCATGGATGATATGGGGACCTCTGCTTCAGTTTCAAAACAACTTCAGTAACAACCCTTTCTTCCATAGTAGCAAACACAGAACAGGTGATGCTCTTGGATTCCAATTCAGGTTTCTACACAGACAACGTAGTAATTAACCTTTAAAGCAATGGCTTCCTGAAACCCACTCTCCTAAGGTTAAAAAAATTCTATTTATTGCATTTTTTTTATTCGTGAGTCAGCTTAAAAACAACACCCAGTCACCTAAAGTCAGACTGAATTACTGTTCTTATGTTCACAAATCAACAGCTAAAGATGCTAGTAATCCCATAAACTAAGCAGGTATCAAGTGAAAGATACTAAACACCACACAAAAATACATCCTCCCTTATTTCCTAACATTTCAGTAGGCAAACCTTTATTATATAGATATAGAATTATAAAGAAGAAATAATATTAATTTGACATCTCAGTGAAAGTTCTACTCATAAATTATCATTTAGCACTGAGAAGCTATTGCTACGAAAAAAAACCCACTTCTGTAAGAAGGTACGGTCTACATTTTAAGCCCAGATATAAGCAGCAGCCCGCCCTAACTTTCATGGGAACCAAACCTGCATATCTTACACAAACTGACATTTTTTTGGCCATGATATCAATTCAGATCATAGATATTTCTGCATATAGAAGCATTTCTTTCACTGAGCACAAGCTGAAGCCACTGTCAGTCAGAGGGACATTACAATGGCCAGGAAAAGACATTCAGTGAATGGGTAGTTCTGACAGTCTCCTGTTCAGCGATGTTACATCTGCAGGAGGCGGCACACAAACTGCACGCAGAAGATTCCTGAACGCTGTCTTTTCTTGGAATTACGTTTGCACATAACTGGTTCAGCGTGAAGCCAACAACTTCACGCTAAAATAAGTTTAGCTGCTTTTCCTTAAGTCACCCATTTAAAAAATCTTCGTGCATAATCTCCCCTTTTCCCAACCACCCTCCTAAAACACTAAGCACCCCTCCAATTTATTCCGCAAGACTGCTTCGCTAAGTGAGAGGATCAAACAGAAACTGCTCAAAAAGGCGTTTCATACAGACTCCCGGGGCAGCTGTTCGAAAATTGCAATTTCTACTTTCTCCTTTTTACAAACGACCGAGCCGAGGCCCGCTCAGGCTGCA
>WEIU01013415.1:262897-299165 GCA_013389925.1 Aegithalos caudatus
CAAAACACAGCCAAACCATTTGAAGGCAGCTGTTGGCAGGCACGCGGTAAAATCCTTCTAGGGGGCCGAAGGGATGCTTAGGTGCCCTGGGAATCCCACTGCCAAACCCTACTGCCTGGGCTGGTCTGGTCCATTCCTGAGACCCTGATTTGGCTCCTCGGAAAAGCTGCTGCCAGCCGAGATAAACGTCCCCTACAGTACAGAAGTAGCATGGGAAACATGGATTCCAAGAGAGGCAGAAACATGCCTTTTCCTTTCCTATTCCAGTAGAGCTCTCAGTGTCGTGTTTCCATTTTACGTTTTAGATAGGTATCTGTCCAAAGGCTCCAAGAGCCTTTTAAAATCTGGGATATTTTATGCCCAAACTGGAATACTGGAGACCTGTATTTATGATGTGCAATTTGAAACTTAGCATACTTTCTTTTTGTGTCAGGGATTTTCAAGCATGGTCCTTTCCCGGCCTTTTCTTTCACATGCAGCACAGTGCATTTCTCTAATAAAGAAAGGTGGTGAGCAAAAAGGTAAAAATACATTAATTTACTGTTTATTATATAATTTGTTGCTGCCATTATTAAAAGACATCTTAACAGCATGCTCTGGTACTGGGAGGATAAAAATAGCAATTTTCATTTCAGCAGCAAAAAGAAATTTTTCAATAATGCATTATTTCTGTAGGCAGTCATAGCCAGGTAGGCAGGAGCAACAAGATTAAATTTGCCTTTGTTTCTCACAGAGTTCATGTCTAATGTACGTTCCTTTTTCTTTTTTTTTATTTTGGTGCATTTGGTCCACAAATACTTTTTGTGACGACCAGGAAAATGCATAATCTTTTCAGAAAGGTATGCAGCCCTTTGCGATGTGGTTCAGCACTGTTTAAGAACTGGAAGTGTTACAATATACTGTGGTTCTTGGGTGCCCATGGGAAAGAGATTTTTATTATTGTTGGTCACAGGACTGCCAAATGTTATCTCGTAAATTCGTGTATTTCACAATGGATGAGGTAAGAAATAACTTTTTTTCATTCTGGTTGGTTTAGGTGGTAATGTCCATGGCAATGAGATAGAGCTACATGCTTTTGTGGTTGTTTGAATAACAAAGAGAGACATTCTACACCACAGAAGTTGTTCACTGAATGCAAAATATGGTCCCCACAGCTCTCCCATAAAAATACATTGTGGGAAAACAAACAATACAAATAGTACTTGTTTTCTCTCTTGTCGTAAGGGCTTCACATTGCTTAGAAACATTTATCTTGGTTTTCAGATATGTAATGTTGAGAAAATAGCATGTAACTGAAGGGGATATCTTCAAGTAGGAAATCATGATTTTGGGGGATTCCATTTTAAGTAAAAGATTACTTTGTGGATTGATTGTTGGAAAAACAAAAGTGAGCTTGCACCTTTGAAACCTACTGCAAAACTGGCACAGGCTTAATGAGGAAGCAAGTTGCAAGCCAATGGGTTTTATGTGAGGTTAATGTCCCATTTTTCTGGGTTGTGAATAGCAGTGTGGGGGGGTGTTTCTTTTCATACAGCAATTCACAGGCTTTGGAAGATTCTGCAAAATTGTATTCATTTTGAGAAATAAAGCAAATGCAAATGGATCCCTGAGCTTTGAAAAATACTGTGTTCTGTGTACAATATAATAAATCCAAACATTTTTCATTCCTGTAGTGATCTGCTTCTCCTCTTCAAAAGCAAAGGCTTCATTAAATATGTCATTGAACTTCAAAAAACTGAATTCAAGAAGTAAATTTCAGGATTCTGTAGATTCTATTTATTTGATTCAAATATGGAGGATACAATTTTGTGACTTCTTTTTTGTGAAATTAATAAAAAGCTTTGCGAACTTAAATGTAGGATGCTACCTGCCATAACTCAAGGTTGGGTTGAGTTATGATGAGGGACTCATCTCTGTTCCTCTTGTCTTCAGATACAGAAACAAAAACCACTCACCTTATTTAGAAAATCTGCTAACTAGGGTTGCCTCCAGGTTGGTTCCCAACCAGCCTAGCCAGTTTCAGTCTCTCCGTGCCAATGAGACATAGGAAGACTATTTTGTTTTTGTATTTCTTTTAATGCAAGCTGATGTGACTCACTAGGTGAATTTGCACACAGCATTAGCTCCAGCGTGAGATGTGGTGGAATTACTGTGCTTGTAGTCTGCTGACTTGCTCCTGCATGGGAACTCCAATTCCTCCTGGGTTTGTAGGGCACATGGTGTATCTCCAGACTGGATCACGCCTGCTCAGTCAGTCCAAAGTATGCACCGTCCTTCAGAGCTGCTGTGCAAGTGTGACAGACCTTTGTGTACCAAGCAAAGTCTTGCCAAAACAACCAGGTTTTTTACACCAACTGGGTGAACTCCTAAATTCCTGCTCCTGTCTACAGTCTAACTCTTACAAGATAGAAAGGTGAGGATGCTCAGTGGGGAATAATGAGCACAGCATCCTTATTCAAACCAATCCTTAAATTTCAGATTTGTATTAATGCCTACCAGCATCTTGACCAATCTTTGACCCCTGCTTGTCATGTTGACCAGAAGTGTCTTTTGTCCTTGTACTGTGTTGCCTCTTGGACAACTGTTGCCCCTTACATGGAATGATCTCTTTGTAAATGTTGCCATTTTGCAAGAAACAGGAGTAATAGAAATACTATCAGTAATGTGATGGAATCAGGTGTGACATCTGTCTTGTTCCTCAACCTTGTCCTTTGGAGACACACCCAGTCAGTACGGTCATTTGGCTGAATAAATGTTTCCAGAGTCAGGTCTGCATTTATGGCACTTTTCTGTTCTCAGAGGAGGAGGGCTGTCATGAAACAACCCTCGCAAACTCACGAGCAGCACAGTAGCCAGCTAGAGGGATGGAGCACCTCTCCTGTGAGGAAAGGCTGAGAGAATTGGGGTTATTCAGCCTGGAGAAGAGAAGGCTTCAGGGTGACCTGATGGCAGCCTTTAGTAAAAAGGAGCCTACAGGGAAGAAGATGGACTTTTCACTGGAGCATGTAGTGACAGGGCGAGGGGGAATGGCTTCAAACTGAAAGTAGGTTTAGATTAGATATATGGAAAAAAATATTTACAGTGAGCATGGTGAGGTACTAGAATAGGCTGCCCAGGGAAGTTGTGGCTGGCTCATCCCTGGAAGTGTTCAAAGCCAGATTGGATGGGGTTCTGAGTAACCTGGTCTGGTGGCAGATGTCCCTGCTCATGGCAGGCAGTTTAGAACTAGATGATCTTTAAAAGCCTCTTCTAACCCAGGCCATTTTATTATTCTGTCCTAACTATCATAACTTCAGCATCATGACTGTTGTCTTTGGCTGCCACCTACAAGATTATTCTGCAGATACGCAAATGAAGCAAGATAAAATGTTCACCTCCTGGCCCCCTTTTAACTTTTGCTTTTTTTAAAAAGTGCTCTGCAGCAATAAGAAAGCCACATTCACCAGCAAGTGAATGCTGTAAAAGTTATGAACACAGGCTTCTATTGAACAATTGCTACAGGAAAAATACAGCATCTCTTGTTTTGTAGTGTGTTTACTGTATCGTCCTGGTATACATCCATTACTTCAATTATCTAAAGAAAGAGGCTTTGATAGATTATGGCCCAATGATGTGATCCTTGTGAGAGGCACACACATGCACTTATTGTTTAAGGTAGAAAATGGTTGCTTTGTGCAGTTATAGTGGTGTAGCAGGGAATATAGCTCAGTAGAAGCAGGAAGGCAGGCTAACCCTTGGCCCCATGCTCACGCCAGCAATGATTACTTCCTTAAGTGAGGTGAGATACAACCTTCATGGCAATTTCCTTCATCCACATGAAAGACTCGCGTCTTGAGAGACACAGGAGGTTTCCAGTAGTGTTAAGCTATTTGAAAAATGCACCATCTAATGCGTTGTTTGTACAAGAGTCACAGATGCAAGCTGGTGAGCTGACAGATTGAAAAATATATTTCCTACGCCAGGGAATCAGAGCCTTGAGCAAAGGGCCCTCTCGCCCTTCCACCCCTCTGCTGCGACTGCCGGTATGACCAGGAGCACGGCGATGGCCTGTGCCACGTGTCCTGTAATTCCAGTCCTCCCTTTGATAATTTGTTAATAAGTAAACCCCACTGGGGCTGGGCAGGTCTCGGTAGATCCTTCCAAGGCTTCCCCTGTAGCCAGCTGTGTAATGGTTAGTGAGCAGCGCTGCAGTGAGCGTGCATGATTGGCTGTAGTGTCTGAGCAGGGCAGCGAGGGGCTGCTCAGGCTGCCACTGCTGCCAGAGTGAGGCCTTTGGGCAACTGGGCTCGCTGCCTCTTTACATTAGCAACTGCTTCCTAGCCTAGAATAAGGTACTGCTGTCATACTTTGCATATTAGATTAGGGGAAAAAAATACTTAGACATGTAATGCAAGGTGACGTTTTGTTGCCTTCTTTTTTTAAATTCAGGAAAGGATTTATGCTTTCCCAAAGAAAAATGTTTTTTCTTAAAATGAATTAATGAGCTAAAAATTAATTTCCTTCATAAACGCTAGACTGTTTGTTTTTTTTTTTTTAATTCCAGAAGGAAAATATTAGACAATAAATCAAATATTACAGACTTAATTAAAACATCAATTCTGTATGTACAGTAGTCAGTTTTTTATTCTCTTTACTCATATCAGGACATTGTTTCTATAAAAAGTAAAGTGAATGACAGGTTCTGATAAGAAACAAGTACTGTGTACCCTGTGCCACTGTGGCCCCAGCAGTCTGCCTTTGTATTTTGCAGTTGTTCCCTTTTGACTAAAGGACATCTACATCAGCCTAGGAGCATTGAATCGGGCTTTGTCTTTGCACATACTAAAGCAGCAGTACATCCAGTACTTGACATTAGACTTGAGGTAGCAGTCTGCACATCAAGGCCTTGGGTACAAATGCTGAACAGCTGAAGCCAAGTGTTGAAGATTGTGCCACTTACTGGCTTTTTAATCACTTTGTCACTTTGTTCTGTTTCCTTTACCTGTAAAAACATGACTGTAACTTCTGTTATAGTTGCTGACATGCCTACAATCTGGAATCCTCTCCAAACTCATTCCAAAGTGATGAGTCTCTCCCTTTGTGCCTCAAGTTGGAGCAGCCTGGACTCTGCCCCCTCTGGGTAGGCAGTCCTGAGTCCACCAGTGCACTTACCCTTGTGCCACTGTGCTAACTAGCACATGACTTGGCTCCCAGATCTGCCCTTAGAGCCTGCACCTGGCACTTAAATGAATTGATTAACCAAAATGAATTGCTTGGCACGACCTTTAGGAGCAAAGGATTTCACACAGAGAAGAACTTATACCACCACTCCTGTCTAATCTACCACACAAACGTGTAATCTGTCCAAGGTAGTCAGACCATCCTTCCTGGTTTTTCTGAGTAGCTGCCCTGTATGAACAAAATTATTGGTGTCTTGGCACCAGAGCATCAACCCTACAAAACCTCCTGAAAGTCACTTTTCAGACACTCAGTTGCAAATTTCAGTTTCAGGTACTCCCTATGTGTTTATCTCTAGGTTCCAGCCTAAACCAGCTGTTGAACCCCTGGGCTAGAATCAATGAATAGAAGCTTTTATAGTTCACTGCCTGCTTTTGTCTTCTGCTTTTGTCAGAGGATAACTTGTTTGTCCATGTCTTTTGGGCTTTGCTGATAGTTTATCTAGTAGCAGTCATTAAGCTCAATACACCTATGAATCTGTCTCCAGTTAATCCAGTACAGCTACTCACTTGTCTTTTGCAACAAAGGTGATATGAAATACTTATCAGTAAGTAAAAAGCAAACTCTTTTTTTTTTTTTTTTTTTTTTTTTTTTTTTTTAAATTTAAACCATGTGTAACAGTTGGCATCTGATTACACAAAGGTCTGACTGAATGCTACTGCCAGTGGTGAGAGTGGGAATTTTGCAATTTAAGGGTTATACATTCTTGAACAGTCAAAGCTCTCTATTAAAGAAAAAAAACTCAAAACTATATTTTGTAAGAGAACCATAATCTGCTAAAATAAAAATATAACAGTATAGAAATACTCAAAATACATTATGGTTCAGTCCACTTAGCTAATTTATTGGTGCATAATGTGGAAAAAAAACCCTAGAAACAGAACAATTGAATAAGGAAATATTCCACTGGAAACATAGAATAATGGAATAAGGAATATATAATGGAATAAAGAATATGAGGAAACATAGAATAATGGAATAAGGAAAATGCTTAAACTTAATTCAGATTACTTCTTTTTGTTCATATTCTGAATTGCAATATTCTGAACTTCCATTTTACATAAGGAGAAAAGTACTTAGTGATTTTGCTATGATGACTGAGCAAAACTAGAAATAGAGCACAGTTCTGAAAGAACCAGTTATATAGACATTTGGGATTCATAATGGGAGATAATGGTCTTTTTGATAATGAATCCCCTATATAAGCCAAGAATATTTCAAGACCTTGTTTCAAAGTAGATCCATTAGCATAACTCAAAACTTATCCTTAGTTTCCAGATAAGCAAAGTTCTTGTGTTGTTGTAACAGAAAGTTAGTGTGTTACAGAGTTTTTGAAGAAATTATGTGCTTGTTACAGAGCCAGATTTCAGACACAGTTCTTACAGTGTGTAAATTTTAATGCAAAACACAGAATCTGCATGGAAGTGTGGAAAAATAAGGGTTGGGGTTATTTGCATAGTATCATAAATATATTTTTTGAAACAACTTCTGGGTCATGACCTCATTAAGTCTTGGATGAACTGGCAGCATGGACTCTTCCTACACAGGATGTTTCTAGACTTCTTGCCAACACTTTTTTTTTCCCCCTTAACAATCCAATGTACTGCCCAAAGTCCTGTAAAAACCATGGTAAAAATGTGTTCAAATATATGGGAAGCATGTACTGTTTGGTTTTATACTGATACCACTTTTTGATAGTTAATCTTGTACCCATGGAGCGCATGGGAACACCTCTGTTATATAGTATACTAAATAAAAGATAGGTAAATAGATAGGTAGATAGGTAGATAGGTAGATAGACCTGAAATGCCTAGATTTATGACTTCTTATGTTTTATTAATTTAGTAGTATTTGTAATGACCATGCCTGTCTTCAGATATTACTCATCCTCACCAAAGATACTGTGATAGAGTCTATTGGACATGACACATGCCAGTTCCTGTGTGTTCTTGATTTCCTTGAAATACCTAGCTGGAAAATTGAATGTTATCAAAAGAGGGTTCAGTTCTGTAAGAAGTAAATACTTGTCCATACTACCTTTCTTTAAAAAGTGTTTTGGCTACTTTATTGCAGAAAGAATGTAGTATTGTTCTACCTCTAGTGTATTATTAAGCAACTTGTGCAGTTACTTTTGAGTTGGCTAGCTGGTTCAAAAATGCAGTGCATTTCATTCCAGTTCGTGAGCCAGTGATCTCCCATTTTATATAAATTTATTTCTTGGTGGTTTTTTCCTAGTTTATTGTATTTATCTCAACTATTTAAAATGTCTGCAAATGTCCCCATGGTAATGGAATTCACTTGGCAGCACTATATAGTAATATGAATCATTACAAGGCAGTAAATAAATGATTTAAGACATAACTGAATACCAAATGGAAGTCGATAGGTTTGGTAACAGCAGAAAGAATTTATTGTGAAGATACCTCAGCACCATTAGTATTTTTTCATGGAAACTCCTACTTCTTGAAAAAGTTTGGACAGACTTGGAAATTTGGTCCTGATTTTTTGGGGGAAAACCTTTTCCTTCAGATGGGTGGATCACCCCATAACTCTGTTGTGTCTGAGTCCAGACAGCATAGGTCGCTGTTGGAACCTGTATGAAAGAATCGGGATCACTTAATTTTGGGACCATGCATCTATTAGTGCTATGTCTGTCCATAGTGGACAAATGGAGAAGTAATCCTTTAGAAAGGTTCTTAGCTTGAGCCTGTGCCTTTGACAGAAAGCAGGCTAAAGCAGTATTTATGGACTGTCAAAAGATGTAGTGTATGTGCATGAACTTCCAATGAATAAACAAGTCACTGTTTTTTGTAATGGCATGTAATGGAATAAGATGGCTGAATACTTGCAGAGCATTTTTTTGCAACAGAACAGTATTCAATTTTCTTGGGCTACAACTGGCAAAGCAGCCTTTTTCAGAGTATTCATAATTACCACAGCTAAGAAAAGATTGTCCATTCAACTCAACGTCTTAGATGGACCCATTAGCTACTGTTGTCTTCTTGCATAAATGCAGTTGCAAAAGTGACAGGGTTTTAATGTAGGGTGTCTTAATCCATTGTGATAGCTACATGGCTTCTTCTTTGAATATAAAGGAAAACTGTGCAGTCAAGCGAATTTTAATTCCACATCTAAAGTTCAGCAAATGGAAGAGAGAGCACTGAAAGCCTTAAATAAACCACATTGTGATAAATCATAACAAAGTATAAAATGAAAACATTCAGTTTATTTAGAGAATGTTCTCAAAGAATGGAATACATCAGTCTTGAACCAAAGCATACATTTATGTAGACGGTTGTTAATTCGCAGTTTATTTATAAAATGATTCCATTTTTGATAACATCTGTATATGGCAAGGTGCCTAACCTCTGGGGCACAATGGGGAGAAGTTATAAAGTTAGCATCCTCCTTCCTCTTGATGTACAAGCAAGGAAGCTGGAAGGAATCACAGTGTTACTCTGCTGACTGAACTGAAGCAGGAGCATCTGCTGGGTCTTACTGACTTCCACTCATCGGAGAAGAGACAGAACTGCTCTAAAATGGAGGCAACAGGAAATCTTGGCAGGAGGCTCTCAGAACAGCCAACCAAGGCAAGGTAGGTACAAGGCTGTAGACCTGTTGTGTTACAGAGTCAACACTGACTTCAGTCATGGTGCAAACTAGACAAAATCACACAAAGTGACAAAAAATAAATCAGAAATTACCTAACTCCCGCTGTTTACACAAAGCACAAAACTCATGGCTATTATAATTCTGCTTTTCTCTCTGGTTACTTGACTGGGAAGCTACTAAAACAAAATTTGTATTTGATCAAATTTTTGAAAGAGCAGGGAGTACTTTCGAATAATGCATGTATTAGGTAAAGTACTGATGTGTATGCAAACAAAGCTCCTAAAACACATCTTTGTGTACAGAAATTCCACTTGCTGTACATCACTGAAAAATTTAGTATGGCAGAAAAAAATAAATCTCATTGGCCATAAGATGTTTTTTCTGTAATAGTTACAACATAAAATATATTTTTAATGTTGGAAAAAATAACACATTGTTCATTTTGTCTGATGGATTTTACCACTTCCTGCCTGATTATTGAGGAATTCAGAATGCGTTTTGGCCAACAAGAAGTATGTCCACACTAGGGACATTTCTTGCTCGCTTTTCAGGAAACACAGCTACATTACTGCTGTTAACGTAGGCTTTCTCACCACCATTTGTCTAATGCTGTCTGGCCTCCGTCATTTTTTAGATTCCTCTTATCTGTTCCACAATGGGCCTCTATCCTGCAATTAATTCCACTTGCTACAGAGGTTGGCAGTGCTCACCGTGGGGTCCCTGCAAACACAGAGGAGATTGCAGTACCTGTGTGTGCAAATACCAAGCCAGCAACTTTCTCACATTTGTCTGGAGATCAGACTGAACTCCTTCAGACACAGTTACACAAAGTGACCATTCACCCCTCAGCATGTGAGCCTCCGGAGCAGGGACCATACGCTTCCAGGGAAATGGGAGGCCCTGTCCTTGGTAGGGCAGGTAACTCGAAACAAGATGAGACCTGGCTGGCCTGCTTTCCATTGGCTGCTCCCATCTTCTCTCAGCTTGAGCTCTCCACCCTCAATTGCTTGTTTGTTTTTTTTTAATGAAGCTTAGATATTCTAAAACAAACAAACAAATAAATCTATTTTAAAAGAAAATTAGCAAATGGAAGGGTGTTTTTAAGACTTTTCTCCTCAGCAAACTGGCTTTCATTGAGCATTACATGCATCTCTGGTAAATAAATTAGAAGAGAAATAGCATTAAACTCATAAAACAATTGCTGTATTTTGCTGATGGTTGGCATCTCTGCAGTACAGCTGCTTCTCCCAGCCTCCTGGGAGTAGAAAAAAGGGACAATAGTGAGCTGTGCAGTGTGACTGATATCTCTCCCACAACAGACATCTAAATTTTTACCAGTACTCACCATATTTACCAATACTCACCATCAGAGCAGAGTAATTTCTATAGGTTTGATAGCATTTTGAAAGGCTTTCTGTCACCCTACCAGGAGCCAGCAAATGGTCAGTGCAGGAGGTCATACAGGATGGTCTTAACAAACTCTTTTGCCCATGCAATCCATCACGGGTGAGACAATGCCTTTGTATCTCTCAGAACACATCTCTTTTCTTCTCATCTATTCCAGCAGGTGCAGCTCTGCGTGTCAGCCACCCCAAACAGCCAGCTGTGCTTTCAGGGAAACATTGCAGTGTGCAGCCAGCAGGGGAGAGGAGTTGTCACCAAAGGCTGTAAATAAAAGGGGAAGAATGTAGTGGCTTTGGAACTTCTGCCCAAACAGATAAACCTTGTTTGCTGTTGTGCCTTTGCTTTCTTAAGAAGTCCCAAGTGCTATTTCTGATGAGAGAAGAAAGAAGTCCTCTGCCATGACCCTCATGAGGGTCAGCTGTTCCAAGCTGGACTTCACACTCCAGCATTGCCAGGACTCTATTACTCAACTCCAACTGCAATCCCCCATGCTGTATTCCATGCTGGGTCCCCTGACTCTCTAGTGGGTCCTACATTTTTGCACCTCCTCTGCTGACTTATGAAAGTTTTTCATTAGTTCCTTGTTCCACAGTGCCTGTGTTCAATGAGGAGTCCTCTGCATTAAAGTAGGTGTTGAAAATGCAGGAGGGAAAAGGAAGGTTATAAGTAACTGGGTAAAGGGTAATTCAGTTAGTCTTCCAGGGGCTAAGAGACAAGAAGACTTACTCTAAGGAGAAGTTGCTCCTCAGGAAATCCTTATGGATCATTGTTCCTATGGAGCAGGAAAACAAGCCTCTCACAATAGAAAATATCTTCCCATCAGCAGCATTAGAAAATGATAGAGCAACCAAGCTCTGCTAGAGTGAGTCATCACTCAGCAATTTTTCTCCAGTGCTTTCCCACTGATTGCTAGCAAAGGTCATGGGTTGCTAAGCCAGAGTCTGGAGGCTGTAAGATGGGAAGGGCCATCAGGAAACCCTGATGCTGACAAAGATGTTTACTTCTAAATTTCAGTCAAGCTCAGAATTAGAGTATCAGGGGAAGACCCATCTTCTTTCATCTAAATTTCAGACTTGCATTTTAGCAAATCTGAGGGAAGTATTGTGGTTGCTATGGATAAGATATATGTAGGGTCCAAAACTCAGAATTCATTATTTTAGTAGACAGAGGCCAAAGAAGACAGGAGAAATTAAAGGGGTGTAGTGCTGTCATGTCCCCTGCTGAGACATCCAGTTCAGTGTTAGCTCCAGATTATGACACAGAAAGTAGCTTTGACTGCAGTGTTCCCCTGTCTGTTGTGATAAAATCACTCACCTCTGAGTGACTTCAAGCCATCATTCAGCTTCTTCTCCATTCCTTATTTGTACTGCCCAAGTAATTAATTTACCGCCTGTAAATCTGTGATAGGAGGAATTACATTCAAAAAAGGAAAATCATTGCTTTCTGCTTCATTTATCTTAAAACTAAATCTGTAACGAGGTGTCACATTCCCTTCCTTCCTGCACATGTAGGCTTGTCTAAAATAGCCACCCTCCCCTAACATTCAGTTATCTCTGGTGTAGCACCATTGCCTGTAGCAACACTGAGAACAGTTAAGATAAGACATCAGTGCTTTATCACTGTTTGGTCTAACCTTACTTAATTCAAGTCTGGGTGATGGAATAATAATAAAAATACCAACACCTTAAAGGACCTCTCCTGCCCTAAAGCTATTATTTCTATCAACAATTCAGCCACAGCAGAATTCCCAACAATGGAAGACATAGAGGAAGGACCCAGGTTTTAGGGTTACATTGGGGCAGCAGGTATAAAGAGATGTAAAAAACTGGAGCCAGATTTCATGTCCATTGTATTCTCATGTTTCTGTAATATCACTGTGAAAAACGAGAGAAAAGTGCTTCAGTAGTGTTAATCAACCATTAGTGACCTCCTGAGCTCTACAAAATTTATGGCCTTCATGGAGGTCTCTGGCTCTTTTTTCCAAGATTGCAGGGAGACTGTTTAATTTTTGCATTTCATGGTGGTTTGGTTCCCTGTGATTTCCCCTGGTGAGGGTAAAGCAACAGGCTGTGCTTGGGTAGAGTTTCTATCCTGAGAATGTCCAGACGTGCCCCATTCCCCTAATGAGATTATTTTTACTCTGTCTTAAGGGTATTTTAGGTGTTCACAGAAATTAGGTTTTAGCTGCATACCTTACAGGCATATACATATAAAGACTGATGTTGGCTGCATACAGTACTGCTCAAAGTATATCAGAAATATGTAATGTATGATAAACAGAAAGATGTTCTTGGGGTTTCAATCATCTTTCTTCTAAGTGAGGTATTTCAGGACTTCAGCAAAATGCACATGTCTTGCATTAGAGAAGCTTAGCAGGCTCAGAATATGTATATCCCCATTTCCCTTCAGCCTGTGAAGCTGCCTTACAACCAAAGCTGAGTAAAGTATCTTTATTGAGTCAGTGTAAACAGCTCCTATTCAGCTCTCATCCCTGCAATCACATACTGGCTGATTTTTTTTGTTGGTAGGTTGTTTTTTTTTTTTCCCTTCAGCATTTTTCTTTTTCGGAAATAAGAACTTTCTCATGCCAGTTGATTTCATCATACAGGAATTTAATTCAGCAGTCACCTTAAAAGGCCATTCATTTAGATTTAGGGAGGAGCACGTTTGCTTCCTTTGCAAAATGTGATGTCAAGGCTTATATATTTTTCCCCCCTCAATTCATCTTAAAATAGGGAATGCAGAAAGAGGAGGATCCACAGTAGAACACAGCCCACATTTATATGGTCACCTAAATGAACAGAGCTGAAAGACTCATAAGCAATGCCTCTTTCACTGAACGTGAGTACACTGATTGTTCTTTCTGAGGGTCACAGGTATGGAAAAAAGCCACAACCTCTTTTGGTAGGGTGCTGATTCAAGCTTCTTAATTAGACAGCTAAGTGATCAAAGAGCAGAAAGAAGTCAGATGAAAGCTAGGTGCTGGTGTGGCTGCAATTCCTTTCCTAACTATCTGTTTCCCAGATTACAATGATGTCAGGCTGTATCTGTCACAATTAGCATGGGGAGGAGGAGGATAAAACAAAAGCTTGTTTACTGTAGGCTGTACCAAAACAGTTTTTGTATAGATTTCTCCAAATGAAATCAGTTATTGTAGGTGAGTCTGGTGGCTCCAGGTATTATTAAAATTTTCTGCACATCTCACAAAGCCCTGTTTACAGACAGTTATAATTTCTTCTTAGTTCAGCTCCTAGAATTGAGGTGTTCAGAGCCGTCTGGCTCTGCTAGGCACACCTACGGGTGCGTGGCTGTAATTTTCAGATACAGCCTAAAAGGCTTGTTCAGGTCAAAGGCATTTGGAGTGCAGATTTGGCCCTTGCAGTCAGGAGGGTTAGGGGGAGGAGGGAGAGGTGGTCTTGCTGAAAGAGCTCTCTCTTTTCCACTCCTTCAGCAAATGCAGCCACAGGTCACTCAGTCAGAGGGAGGGCCTTGAAGGTTTGTCACTCACAAATGTTCAACAGAAACCTTCATAGTTTTAGCAGCTAACCTCCCCGATGACTTGTCTTCCCTGAGCACACTCCAGTCCAAATTTAAGGTAACTTTTCCCCCTGTACAGTTGTTACAAGGCTGAGACAGTGGCGGGTCACACCTAATGTTGAGATCTGAACTGAGAGAGGGGTACAGCTTGGTTTTCAGCCAGCTTCCCCTGACTAGCACTATGGAGAAAAGGTGCTGCACAGCAGAAGCCTCAGAATAGTGGAAATTGGTCCTGGAGGTGGCAGGAGGAAGGATGAAAGTTTTAAACCAGAATCGGAGATGGGGGCGAACTGTGATGATGAAGTAAAGTGCAAGGCAGAAGCTGGAAGGGACCATTAGAGCTTGGAATACCCACAAAGAGAACTTGTGGTTGAACCTGGCTGAGTTGATACAGGAGAAAAGGAAAAAGGCAATGGGAACACTGATGCTGAGACAAGGAGAGGGGGAACAGTGCTGGTCTAAGAAACAAGCTGTACATGGGGCTGATGTCTGTGGTCCATTAATCTTGGATTTATTAAGGCCTAGGTTTTGCTGTGCAAGAAGATTAGGACTGGGTGAGAAGTTTACAGAGTGGAGGTAAGGACTGGATCAATCAGAAGTACAGGACTTAAAGCTGAGGGCAAAGAGAAGATGTAGTATGGATAAGTGGCCCCTGGAATTTAAATGCTGCCTTGTACTCTGTCCCACTGCTCCAGAACTCCTTGCATTCCAGACAAACTTTGTATATGTTTAACCGGAAGCTCCTAATTTCCCTGGTGGTCAATGTGACCCCTGATGTGAGAAAGTGCTGTATTCAGAGCTGTAACTAAAGTCAATGGGAGCTATGTTTTTCATATATGAAAAACAATCCCAAATATTGAGTGCTTAAAAGGATCAGGTTTTAATATCTCATATTAAGATCTCGCCAAGAGTATTTTATTTTCCCCCTCCCCCCCCCCCCTNACTCACCTTACAGGCTTTCTTAAAAAAAATTTGTGAAATACTCAGATTTTATACTGTTAAATGCCAATTAACAAACATCTTGCGGAACAAAAAATCCTTCTGTTGTTACAAAAGAATACAGCAAAGTAAAGTCTGAAGCCCCATTAAACAACCAGTAGAACACAAATCATTGAACAGTTGCTAATTACATAATCAGGTCTTGTTCTGTGTACTGGCTGAAGCAAAGATACTCTGAAAAGATAGTTGTGTATCATGCTAGTAGGAGCTGAGTCATCCATGGATGTACTAATTGGAAAAATATCATCCATTTCTTCTCATGTTATAGTAATAGAGTAAGTGCAAATATTTTAAGCTTTCTTCACCTGTAGACCCCTGTAAATGTTACTGGAGAGATGTAGATCCTTGAATAGTGACTAGACAACAGCTTGTTCTTCAGTTATATCTGCTGCAGCCCTTGGAAGTCATCTGTGGAGCCCCGGGAGTCTGCAGACCACGTTTTAGATGGCTGCCTATGACTGTATAGATCACAAAGGCAAAAAAAAAGTGTTAAACCAAGAATTGTATTTTCACTCTGTCCAGTAACATGCTCTATGTCATAAGAAAGCATATGAAACATTCAACACTTTTGCTGCTAGCAGTCATCTTGAAAGAAGGGAACAAGTTTGTTCTGATTATGCCATATCAGATATTCTGCCTAAGATTTATCTGCTGGTTTTCTTTTTTTTTTCTCCTTCTTCAGTGCCACTGACAAATTTTGCATTTCTCTAGCTGGCCATTGTTATCGTACCCAAGCCCAAGTTAAGATCCCAGCACACTAACTCACCTCTGCCAATGCAGTCCAGCTCCTAACATGCATCATGTAGGGCCGAAATCCAATTTTAAGGCTCCCATACTTGAATGTTTCCATTCCACTGCAAACTGAGAATGATATTTGATTCTGCAAAAACAAACATTATGAAGGTGTTTCCCCTTGGAGTTTGGGAACTTCTCACTGATGTGTAAGGATCTGTAATTACAGCAGTGTTCCCTTCCATCCACCACAGCTGTCTCTGGCAATGTTCCCCCTCATTAGGACACTATCCTATAATTTAAGATAAGAGCTCGAGCATAAGGCAGTAATTGCCCCTTTCTGTTTGAGTCCTTACAGAATTCATGTTGTTAAGCTGAGGCGTCTGTTGTGCCTAGATCTTTCCACCTTTCAGAAACAGGTCTTTACTTGAGCTTCATTTTGTTTTGTCTGGTTTGCACCAGCAGTTACCCCAGTGCAAATGCTGTGAGAGCTGGTTGTAGATAGCCCTGGCTTCAGGAAAGCCAAGCCTCTGATACTCTTGATAGTGTTAAAACCACTGAGGATTTTTTCTCACCATCTGACATCCAGCTTTTTATTACATTGGTGACCTGTGTCACTTTCCCATTAAGTTGTTCTGTCTGTGAAAATTATGGTAGAAGAATTGAAAGTGATGTGAAACGATAGGTTTATTCAGTTCCCCATTCTGAATAGCTGCTCATTTCTGGAGTATGGAACAAGACACATTTATCTTTATTCATTACCCTTTAAAATGACATATATTACAAAATTTTGTTAGTTCCATCTATGTGATATATGAGATCTTCCTGAGCTCATAATTTGTCATTGCTGCCTTTGTATGACTTAGTAATAAAAATCTTAGTAATGGATGCTCGGCTGGTGGCAAAGGATGTAGCTCCTTGCTCCCTTGTTTCTGATTTTTGATCTTTTAAAGCCATGAGCCCTTGATGTTCTCCTCTGAAAAACTTGGTGTTTGTTAGCTGAATTATAACAACACACAGATAAAATAAACTTGCTAGCAAGCTCATTTAAGCTATTTATTTATTTTTAATTCAATTTGCAAAACATAAAAAAGGATGAATTCTGAGCTGCAATCACATATAACAAAGGATTAAAAAAGCAGACCAACCCATAAGAGCTTTAGCAAACCACTAGCTTTTTCCCACATGCCAGGGCTCTTTGTCACATTTTTCAAGACTTGGAAAATGAGCAAAAAGGGCTCCGTGTGGGTGGGCTTGGGACAGAGGTCTAACACGTGTGAACATGGGCTCAGAGTACTTAAGCTGTTTTCTGCTTCAGTCTTTCTGCCTCTTGCCTCAGTGTCTGCACAGCGAAGGGGTGTGTGTGTACACAGGGAGTACCTGTGCATATCTCACTCCAGGTGCGTATGTAACATCCACGTATTGGAAATTGTACTGCTGGTAGCTACTCACTGCCTTTGCTTTTCCTTATGTTTCCTGTTCCAGCTTTTTCCTGAACTGCCAGCATTAACTTACTTCCACTTTACTGCCAGAATATGACACAATGCAAGAGATAAATTTCAAAGCTCCACAGATAATTTATAATGATTCGTTTCCAATTACCCCCAGTTAGTGTGGATAAACATTTCCCCAGAAGACAAAACCCTAAACCACATTCTGGTATTCACATTGACTTTTTGGAGGGACTGACTTGTACAAAGCAATCTGCTGCTTCATGGGAAGAAGAAAATTCCATTTCTGAAAATCAAGCCTTTGTTTTTAGAGAAACCCATACAGCTTGCATTTGCTGACTCTCTTCATGTGTTGCCAATGAGTGGGGATGGCCTGAGCCTGACTTTTCCTTCCTCATTATATGTGGTGTGTGTTTGCTTCTCTCGTGGGCTGTGTTTTCAGTGTGTTTGCTTAGTTTCTTACTGTCTGCCATACTGACTTCTTTATTCTTTCACTTCTGAGTTTGCTGCATATTTTATTTCTGTTTTGCATCTGCACTCTGCTTGCTTTGCTCAGCTGAATTTAGCATCCTGACTGTATGAGGATGTGCCTTTTTTTGTCATTTTAACCTCTTCTGCCTTAATGCTCTGTTAGAGAGACAGCAGAGGGCAAGTAATTAAAACCCTAAAATAGAGTCCTACTAACAGCAAGAAGAAAATTTAAAAGCCAAAATCCAGTCTTTGCAACATTAAAATTATCAGAAGACATACAGAGTTTTTCTTCCCACATACATGATCCAGATGTTACTCAATGAAAGAATAACATTTAAATATAAAAGAATCTATTTATTATGTGGCATAATCACTGTATTTTTTAAGTTCAAGAAAAAAATATGAAAAAAACAGGTTCAGTAATTCACAGCTTTCACAGGAATACAAACCTTTCTCAGCACGGTTTATGTCCATCTCAGAACATGATCCTCTTATCTGTGGTAAAATTCTGCAAGGTTTATCATCGGCTCTCAACACAAATGAATTTCAGATCTGGCAGCTTTTTTACAGAAGCTATCTGGGATCATTGGGGTCATGCTATATCTGCACTCCCTGCAGAAATATCTGAGAGAATCATATTGGTTATCTTCTTGCTTCACATCCCCTCATGGAAAACTGGTTGTCAACATTTGTGTCAGTGGGATGTCACTTGATGAGATACCTCAGATTTCTAAAGTGAACAGTTGTGTGTATCTCATAATCTGTAACTGAACAAAACAATCATCCAACTATAGCCAACCCTGGGAATAGAGAATGTCAGAAGGAGAAAAGAAGCTATCTCAAAATAAGTTGGAAGAAAAGATGAGTAGAGCTGACAGATGGTACAGCACTTCAAGGAAATCACGACTTTCCCCTTCCTCCATCAGTTGCTAAGGAGAGATTATATATAAGAGAGTATCAAGAATACCAGCACCCAGGTAATACTTAATTCTGATATGTGCTTGAACACCCAGGAAGCCATCTTGCATACCTTCTGTCTTAATCCAGCCTACTTCTTGGGGTTGGGGCATCTATCCCTGTATCTATTTCTAAAATGGAAGATGGGAATGTTCTGTTTTGAATGTTGAATTTTGAATTTGGGAATGTTCTGTTTTGAATGTTGAATTTTGAAATGTCCAGAAAGCTGTTCATAAGCATTAACCAGTCCACTGTACAGCTATGCATCTCTTGAGCTGCAAAGGCAAATACATACAGCTCAGACCTTATTTCCCTGCAGCTTAGTGATTCCCCATTCAGTCACTGCTTTAAATCAGAACAATGATCTTTTTCTTTTTTGCTTTCTGCATGATAGGGTTTAACCCCATTAATGACTGTATTTCCCTCCTTACCACTCCAGGGATACTTGGCTCAAAGGGGATGATGTTATTGTCTTGACTGAAATGAAACTCAAATCAGTTGAGGAGACAGAGTGTGAAGAACACACATTTGCTGCAGAAATTCATCTGGCAAAGAAAGAAAATGCAGATAATTGCTTGCTTTTTTAAAAAAGATGGTAAGGTGCATATTGTTTACTCAAGCTTTAACTGTCTGGAGGGTAGAACTGAAAGTGTTGTAGGGAATGAGGCTACATCTGGATAGAGATCAGTCACAGCAGTGCTCCTCAGGCCTTAATCCTGGGCAAAGTTCTGTTCAATATATTTATCAATGACTTGGGTGAAGGAGGTGAATGTACCATTAGCAACTTTCCTAATGATACTGAACTGGAAAGTGTTGTTGATTGTTTTGAAGGACAAGTGGCCTTGAAGAGGGATATGGATAAACAGGAACATTTGGTTATGATTAATGGGATGAAATTTAGCCACCTGAAATACCAGATACTGCTGGGTACAAGTATAAACTAGGAGAGTAGTGACTGGAGAGCAGCCCCACAGAAAGGGTTCTGGGGTGCCAATTGACAGGAGGCTCAAAAGGAGCCAGCAGTTTGTGCCCTGCCAGCCAAGAGGGCAAACCTCATCCTGGGATGCATCAACACAGCACAGCTGACCAGCCAAGAGATAATTATCCCACTGCATTGAGCTGGTGCAACCTAATTTTGAGTATATTGTGTAGTTCTAGGCCCCAAAACTTAAAAAGGATGTGAGGATCCTTGGATGAGTCCAGAGAACACGAAAGATGGTGAAAGGGCAGGAAGGTATATCCTTTGAGCTGCTGATCTCTTCTCCTTGGGATCCAGTGATCGGATGCATGCGTATGGTTCAAAGTTGCACCAAGGAAGGTTTAGTCTGGACATTGTGAAGCAGTTCTTTGCCAAGAAGGTGGTCAAATACTGGAACAGGCTTTCTAGAGAGATGGTTGATGAGTCACAGTTGACTGTTCAAGAGGCATTTATTTGGACAAAGCCCTTAATACCATGATTTAACTTGGTCAGCCCTGAAGTGGTCAGGCAGTTGGGCAAGATGATAATTTTAGGTCCCATTCAGCTGAATTATACAATTCTATTCTATCTTCTATATATTCTATATTCTATATCCAATATTCGATATTCTGTTCTAAACCTTCCTTCAACAGAAGCAGGGATATATTTCCTGCTAAATTATCTCCCTTGTCTTTTCTTTTAACTACCTTATATCTACAAATTTCTCAAAAGACAAAAGCTATTGGAGAGACATTCCAGCTGAGGATGAGCCAACATAATTCTTGGATGTAAGAGAAGCCATGTTTACAACATCCTACTCTTAAACAACATGCAGAACCCTAAAAAATGGCCCACCTGTTGGAGTAAAGCAGAATATTTTATGTGGTGGCCATACACAATCATGACAATTACGAGGGAATTCATACAAGTTAATGAGGAGCACTCTTACCTGAGAACTTAGACCCACTAATGGAACAGGATCTGCAGGTATACAGGATGGAGTCACCACCTCAGAGAAGGAAACTTGTATTTCATGAAGGGCCTTCAGGGAAAGAAAAAGAAACAGGCTTCTACATTTTTGAAATGAAAAGCACCAAAGAGAGCCCAGAGCACCATTCAGAGTAAGTGAGAGAATCCCTTGGGCTATAGCATGGGTCAGGTTTGAGTGACTGGCAGCAAAATGTGCTGCAGATTAAGTGCACATGGTGGTGATATGCAGAATGGGAGGCAGAGAAAAACAAAGGGCTGGTAAAGCTAGCAAGGGGACAGGGCCAGTGGTGGTATCTGGGGGATGTTCATAAGTTTTATGGCTGAAAAAGAAGAAGATGAGAAGCAAAGGCTGTAAAAGTGACTAGTATTATTTAAGGCCTACTGGAGAGGGACAGAAGAGTCACTGGAGGCAAGTTTTTTAGGCCAGAGCACAGCAGTGGAGGTGAGGATAGACAAATATCACTCTGGTGAATAGATAATATCACTTTGGTGATAGACAAATATCACTCTGGTCTGGTTTCCCAGACCTTCCTCAGGTGCATCTCTTATTCCACGTAACAAAGACTTGAGAATCTCCTTAGGACTCCTCTTTTTTTTGGCTTGACTTTGGCTTGACTTTTACTTGACTTTAATGAACTAGCTTCCATACTGATGCTGTTCAGCATTGGTCTTTTCCTTGTTTTTTGCTGTGTGGTCTGTAACTATCCCAGTCAGACTGCAGGCTCCATAGTAAATCATTATAGTACCAAAGTATAAATCACAGAGAAATACAGCACCTGTGCAGTAGCTAAATTACACATATGGTGTTCTATAAATAATAAACACCCCAGGAGTAAAAATTACAAAAGGATAAGATACAGAACTTGAACCAGTTTTGCTGTAGCTCTGGTCAAATTAAGATGTGGTCAAGAATTTTAAACATTACGCTATACATTTTATCTAAAGCATTTAGTAGCACACGGAAATTCTCTTCACTTGGGGAGGAGCTCTGATGTATTTCTAAGCCAAGAAATTTCACACACAGAATCGTCACCAGTGAAAACCAATTTGGACTCAAGTGAAAGAAAGGGTAAAAAAATTATAATAGGAAGCCATTATAGGACAGTGGGGGAGGATGAAAAAGCAGAACAGGAAATGTGTATGTAGATAAAAGAAGCCTGCAAAATTGCTACAACGATAGGAATTTCAATCGTCCTGTCACTGAGGGGAATTGTAATTAGGAAATATCAAATAAGTGTGAAAAGCTGAAGACTAATATAGCTCTGAATTGTCTTTAGAAAGTTTGTGAACACACTCTACATATAGAAGCAACTGCCTCAGAAATCTCACATCCTGCCTTTTATCTCCAAATCCAAAATAGTGCAGGTCTGAAAGAATCAGTTTATTGACCTTCTGGGTTAGACTACTTGCTCTATTTTCTCAGGCCTTCTGCAGATGGTTGGGGGCTGGTATATTCACAGAGAACGTAGTTCATTTAACTTCTGGGGATTGACTCTTGTCATGTTTGTGGGGGGCATAAACTGTAAATTGTTGAGAAGAAAACTTTGCAAGCTATGAGATGGTAAACTGGCTATACATTTTTACTACCTGAGTAGTAAACGTAATTAAAGTTTGTATAAAAAGCAATTTCTAGAAAGCTAGTAATTTCTGAAAATCACAGTATACACTAAAAAAAGTTTAGTTAAAATTGTATTTTGAAAAAATAATGTGCAAAATCCATTATTCTGCCAGCAGTACCATATTGATTTCTGTGAGGTTTAAATTCTCTGCAGCAAAAGTGCATTTGAGATTGGGAGGCATTGGCAAAGCTTCTTTGTGCTGCAGTTGTAAGAAAGAGCAGTTAAATGAAAATTATTTGATATTACTCAGGTGATGTTAAAGCATCCGGTAGCATTTTTCTGTCCATCCTAAGCTTTTTTGCTTGCCTTCTATGCAGGTTCTTTGTGTCTGCTGCTCCACTGCAAGCTTTTCTTTGCCCAGGGTTTCTGCCTGGTGCTTCCAGTTGACATTTAAATGCACTTGATGCTTGCCTCATCCAAGTTTGTTCTGCCATCGGGCCAGCATAAAAAAGGTGGCAGTGCCCTCTGATAGTGGACTTCAAGAGACTTGAGGAACATCGTCTCATACTAACAGGACTGCGCTCAGAAAATAAGAGTTGCAAGAGTATCCACCAAATATTTATGAGAAGTAATTTAAAGCATGTTCTTTTTAGAAGCTGAAGCTCTGATATTTATTGCACTAGACTCAATTTTTGCAAAGATTCATCTGAACAAGCATCTGGTATGTTCCAATTCATAACACATATGTTTGCCATTGTATCATTCTGCACAACAATAATCACTTTAGTATTTAGCGCTGGCTTAATTCAGTATTGCTACTATAACACAGAATTTTCCTTGACATCTGCAAAAAAGGATAATATAATTTCACAGTATTTTATTTTTTCTGGCCTTTATTTGCTCTGGTGAAAGATGATCTAGCTTGATATTTCTCAAGACATAACTGTTGTGTCTGGAGTCATCCTTGTTTGTGTAACAGGGATAGCACTTGTGAGACTCGCAGAGGATTAAAATGAGCATTTATTTTTTAATGTGATTATAATGTGATTCACTAAGGTTTTGATGAAACTGTGGGGGGAAGTACATAGTTAATTCTACTTTTCTCTGGCTGCATGTGCATCTTGGCCTCCAAAAGTTGCACAGAGAGTTTTTGAAGAGCAAACTATTCAAAACTTTTCATAGGAAATTTTTGCTAGCTGCCTGCATAAATGCCTCCTTTATTTTAATGGGCACTTTCAGTAGTATCACACAACTGTTTTCATAATCTCAAAACTCTTATTTAAAGAGTCCTGACAATCAAGCCAATTATGCTCCCATGGACCAATTTTTAGTTATCTTTGGTCAGCTTCCACTAAAAACATATTTGTGTCCCCTTGCTGTCAGCTGAAATATTTTTTTGGAAATCAGTATTATTTATCTCACTAATTACCCTTTAAGTTGCTTTTGCTTATTTTTACAAATTTTCTTTTTTTCCCCTCTACTAGATTATTTGTTTTTTTAAGGCTTACTACTTATTGTTTCTGCTGACCTTTGAATCCCTGAGCCTACAAGGCTCTGGGATATTTTTTCCTATTTAAAATACAAAAAGGGACACTTTAGTTTCCTTTTTTTTCCCCAAATATTTTCTGCCAGCAATTCTCTTTCATATGATTGCTTGATTTAGTTTCCCCAACTCATAGAAATTCACGTTAAAATAGGAGTAGAAGAGATTCTTTTGGCAGCCTGCCTGCTGAACTTGAGAAATGCCACTTCACATAGTCCAATCTTAGGATGGTTGAGTGAGCTCCAGAGAATATAGCTGGGAAGAAAAACCTGTGGACTGAAGCCTGTTAATTTGAGGAGAGGGGAGAGTATCCTGTAAAGTGCTTCATCCCGATCATCACGTCTGTTTTATTCTGAGCATTTCATGCTGGCCAAGTAATTCATTCTCTTCACTGCTTCATTAGTTGGTCACTGTGAGAACTCAGCCAGCAGACACTAGTGGTGCCCGTGAATTTTGTGACACTGACACCCATTTATTAATAAGCACATTAAGATATGGCACACAGACAACCATACAGTTATTAGATAGCAATGACTTTAGACCTGTGCTTACCTGAGCATCCTTTAGGAGAGGAATCTGGTGGGGAAAAGATGGCTCTGTTGTCACTTCACGGTCATCTTCCAAGCAAGACAATCCTAATTATATAACTGGGAAGTCCTAAAAGCATTTTGGTCCTTCATAAGGGAAATTAAACTGCCAGTTTACATTCAATCTTTGCATGAAAAACATTAAAATTCACAGCAGATTTCCAGACGTCTGCTTCCCAACTGTTTTTAAAATCTAGGTCATTATATATAGGTGGCATCAAATAAGTCTCCATGGAAGTCTCAGAATATTTTAAACAGCAAAATGGGTCAGCCTTCTCCAATGCTTGTAACCATCTAACACAAGTTTTCATATGTGTACAGTCCAAGAAAGGTTAAATATCTCCCTTGACCCCTCACTGAATATGGATTTTTAACGTTCCATGTTCTCATAGCTCTGAAAGGCAACATTTTCTACATAAATTCTTCTGCTATTTCAGTCCGTGTGATGTTTTTTTGCCATCCAGTATGAAATCTATGGCAATATGAATCTGGTTTTGTTCCAGACCTTGGTCATTCATTTCCACATGCTGTGCAATCATTCCATGACTGCAGGTATTTTCCACAAGTTGAAAATTTGTTTCTTTGGTTTTGTGATTATTATTGTCCTCATTATGTTGCCCCAGACTGGGACTGAAACAGCGATTCCAAAAGGTGCCATACTCTCTGTGTACAATATTACACATACTTACAAACATTTTTCAGACTAGAAGGCAACACACATTAATTTAAGCAATGCAGAGCAGAGGTGTGAGGTAGCGTAGTGCTGGAGAGGGCTACTAGATGGATGCTGCTGGGAAATAGCAATGGGACAGATGGGAAGAGATGGTCACCAAGGCTGACAGTACCATCAGGAATACCATCAGCCCAGAGAGCATGAGACCCATGTGGTTCCAGTGCAGAAGGATGATGAATGAGTAAGACTGCTGGGTGAGAAAAGCAGTCGATGCTCTGACTTGGGCTTTCCAGAAGTAGAAGCTGCTTTGTTTGTGAAGCAAAATGTTGGGGATCCTGCCATCACTGAAAATATATGTGTCAGCTTGGGAACCTTTATCCTGGTACCCTTTTCCTGGATCAGGTCCACTACTTAGGGCCATACTCCAGTTACAGACAGGTCATGGTTCCACAGGAGTAGAGCCATGGGGGCCCCTAACAGCCCAAAGACAGAACTACAAGCCAAAAGCCTGACACATTTTCCCACTGCCAGCCTGAGTGCCTGAGAAACCAGCTGAAAGCCAGGCCAGCGTGAGAAGGTCCTCACTTGCCTGAGTGAAATGCACAACATTTGGCAGCTCTACAGGCTATTGAAACCCATAAAAACATTCCCAGTGCTTCCAGAGGACTGCAGATCCTGCCTACAGGATCTGCTTTCCTTGCCCCAGGAGCACAGATAGTATTACCACCTTCTGAACATTAATCCACTTCCATCTGAAAGTGTTTACTATTTTTCCCTGAACTTTTTACATCTGCTGCTAATTTTGATGTATCTTCCCACAGCTGCCAAAGAATAAACTTGTCTCTTTTTTCATTTCTTTCCATTGCAGCCAATATAATCTCCTTGTGCCCATTGCAAATTCTGCCACCACTGAGCTCTTCTGGCATCATGCTGGCTTGTGTTTTTAGGACAGAGGGGAAGAGGGTTTTGTGTGGTCATTTAATGCATGAGAAAACTCATTAGTAGATTTTCTGGGTAACTGAAATGTTGTTTTTATTTGCAGAATAGAAGGAGCCTAACACTGCAAGCTTCCTCCTGATGTCCTGGCAGTCTCCTGCAATTCCAATTTGGTGTGACTGTTTCTTTGGAAAGGAAAACTAGCTTGAACTCTGTGCTTTTTTATTCTCTCTGCTGGGGCTAATCAATGAAGCAATTGTAATCTTTTGGTGATGTGAGTGTTGCCATGTTTTAAGCTGACAGGAAACGCATCACTTGAACAACTGCTAGGCCACAAGGTGAGAATGAGAAGGAACCAGGACAGTGACTATGAATGCACAACTGAAGAAACTCACAGTCCACTTCTAAACAGTTGAAATAACCAGTTCCCTCACAGTGGGGCATTTGCTGTGAAACTATGGTGATGTCAAGAGCAGATAATTCATTAAACTAAGCTGCATGAAACAGCAATGCATAGACTGCTCAACCAGAGAGTTACAAAGATTTTGTGCAACTAACAGACACCTTCAAAAAATAAAGAGATGGACAACATTGTGTGAAAATTGTACCATTTGGAAACAACGAAGTGAAGAGGTCTGTGTGCACTGTCAGTGGCTCCCTGTATCCCTGGGGAAGGGCCCTCTCCTTCTTGGCCATGGCAATGCAGTGTTGTTCCCTGAAGGAGGCTAGAAGCAACAGAGCCATCTACTGACTGACAAGGTTAACCACAGCATCTTTTGTGCTTCTCATTTAATTTGCCATTTCCATCCTAAAATTATGGCCTGTGGAGAACTGGTTTTCAGCAGAAGCTAATTACTGAAGCACACAGCTGCTTAGCAACTTGCTGAGTCTCCCTATTACTCATCGCTCTGACATCTGGTTAGGTACCTGTGTGAATAAGCACTCCTAAGAATGTGCCGTATGTTTTCCCAAGCATGAGGTGGCATCAAATCTCATGGTGGAGAAGCAAGGTTGGTGTTTACCAAACACTGATTACTTCGTAGAAGGCAGAGAAACACTCTGGACATCAACACAATGTTATTGGAGCAACCTGGCAAAATAAGGGTATGGGAATCTTTGACATGGGAATCTTTCACTTGGGAATTATTGAGGCTCTCTAATTGTGTTTAGGAGCTGTTTGTTGGCTGTGTGCTGATGCAGGTATTTGAAAACGGAGCCTGACATGCAACACGCTGTGTGCTTTGTGACCCGAGGGCTTGCATGTCCTAGGACCATGGAGTCTTACAGGAAGTCTTGCCAAAGACTCTCATTAAAGCAAACAAACAAAGAACCTTTCAAGTTCATGCAACTTATAATGACAGATGTGAAAACGGAGTGAAAGTGCATGAAATACTGATTTTAAAGACTGTGCTATACCTAGATCCTGAATAGATGTCAAGAAGCTCCCACTTACCCACCTTCTGTTGGTTAATAATCATGTAAGGTTCAGCAGGAACAATGTCTGTGCCAGAAACTGAGAAAATACCTGGCATACTTGCTGCACAAGCAGCAGGCTGAACAGTCCAAAAGGCACTCAGGCAAACACAGTCAAACAGCAGACTGTCAATATAAGACTGGCATTGTTATGAAATGACTGCAGGGATCAAGACTGGCCAGAGCAACTGACTCTGCCCAAGAACCCTCATGACAGCTTGTAGAACCTGGTCTTCACAAATGGTGCATGAAGTGCCACAATCCCCCTTGGGTTTAGGAGGAGCTGTGTAACCTGCAGTGCTGTTGAGGAAGCTCTAAGTGCTCTGTTAGGCAGAAGGCTGATTACATACACACAAGAGGGTTCCTTGCTAGAACTGGAGCATCCAGATTTACACGGCTAAGACTTCTCTTTGAAGTGTCACTATGAGGAAATTGTCTCTTTCTTCCTCTTGCAACCACTTCAGCGTGGCTTGAAATAAATTATAACTAGGTTTAATCCCTATTGCTTACACAACCTATAGGCTGTATTCACCCTTTGCAATTTTTAATCAAAACAAAAGCCAAGGCATCAATAACTGCAGGCAAAATACCCCTCCTAGGTTATTTCATTGTATCTTGCTATCATAAATGAGACCTGACCATAGATTTTCAGAACACTGTGTATAGCTCAACATATATGAGCAATGAGCTTTTGAGACTTTAAACTGAGACTCAAGACTCTTATGATATTCAAGAACTTGTAAAATCTTTCTTTAAATAAGACTGTGATGCTTAGTGGACAGAGATAAATGTTATTATAAAATCTTTTAGCTGCAAGAACAGCATTTCAGACTGAGAAGGTTATATTTTTCAGAGTACAGATGTCAGGATGACACCTAAAAAGACAAACAAGAACAGAAAAGCATTTGGAAACAAAATATTTGGAAGCAAAATCTAAACCAGCTTGTTTCCACTCAAAAATATATGAGTGTCATCACAACAGACATGAGACAATGGCTCAGACATAACAAATTATAAATATACAAAATATATGGATTTCCTGGACAACTGGATCATATTTCTTTAAAGACCTATGCACTGAAATGGATGCATTAATTTTCCTGGGACTGTTCATGAGTAAAGTTATTAGAGTCTGTAAGTCTCCAGTCATGTGCAGTGACATCTGCAAACCTGTAAGACTGGAACTTCAAAAATGATAAATTGTTCTGAAGAATGATGCTTTATTTTCTATGGACTGGATGATACTGAGCCAGATTTGATAATTTTTGTTATAAATAATAATAAGGCATATAAATACAAGAATGAGGAAAGATATTTTATAATCATTAGACTGGCAGTTTGAAAAGGTTTTCCTCTGCCCCTTCACAAAGGCACATTCTCAGCATTTCGTGCTCTCCCTCCAATTAAGGAATTACTTGTGTGGCTATTTTCACCCGTGTAGCGCTGACACAGAGAGTATGGCACAAGGGGAGAGAGAAATCCCGAGGGCATTGCTGCGAGGCATACTGCCAGGAGGCAATGGCTGCACCAGAGTTGTAAGCAGGGAGGAGCTGCCTTGCTAATTCCAAGCATTTTCATCACTGAGCCCGCCGTGCCTTATTCTCATCCAGACAGTTCTGCCCTAACCATGCTCCTAGTTCTATTCCTTGTCCCACAGGTGCCACTGAAAGAAGATGCTGGGCCATGCCATGCACGGAGCATGGTGAAGGAGGCTTGGAATCGTCATGGCTGTACTGCCCTGCCCTTGTAATTCCCTTGTGCCGTGTTCCGGGAGCTGGGGGAGGCGCTCAGTGACAGACAGCCCTGTAGTGGTTAGTGGAGGAGCAATCCCTTCTTTCATGAAAAGCTGGGTACTGACCTACATATCTTAATTCTTTCCATGCATGTCTTTTCTTGCCCTCAGCCCCTAAATTTTGTTGATACAGAAACCCAGGAATTTGGTCTCGTGTCTGGGATTTCTGGATAGCTAGCAATCCTGAGTGGATGTGCAGTAGTGCAGATCAAGTGATGTCTGTCCTGATAACTGGCCAGCACACATACAAAGATCAACTGTACTTGAAGTGAATAAAAATCCAAGGTATCTGGAGCATGTCACACTTACTGTGCAGGTGCCAGTTCTCTGAGCATGTGCCAGGAGATGCCTGCCTGTGTTGTCCTGAGCTGAAATTAGAGATGCTGACACAAACTTTACACAAGAAAACATAAAACAATTTCAAAATATCTGAGCCCCTGTAATTTAAATCAGGAACCTATCAGGTTTCAGAGGAACTTCTCCTTTGAGCATGAAAAATTCTGGCTACCATCAAGTCTCTTGAGTTTTTTTCCCTTAGGTTTTTAGACCTGAACACTGGCAAAGAAAAAAAATAAGACTATAGGAAGGAGTGATCTTTCCTGTGACAGCAAATTTTACATTGCTGTTGATTCAGATGAGTCCATTACTGTTTCCTGGAGGTGAAAGGGATGATATTCTTATTGGCAGTGCTTCAACATAGCTTGTATGCTATGGAGAATGAAACAGGCACCTTTTTAGTCTCCACTTGGTCTATCTGGGACAAGTTACTCGTTTCCTACCATGAACTATGCCCTTCCCTAATCAAATTCTTCCTGACACTGTCCTCAAAACTGAGACTTGGGAGTATCTTTAGATAGCAAGTTCCACAGACTAATTATACGCTGCTGTAAAAAGAAATATGAGAAAAGGGTCACACTTTGTTTCTTCTTATTTTAATTATCTTTTTGTTCTCAAATTATGAGAGATCCTTTCGTGTTTATTGCTTCTATGGTTATAGACCCAGAACTGTGGGGCAGCATGGGGTGTGCCTTGATGCACAGATGCCCCAGTTCCTGCGGACAGTTATGGACCTCCCACATTTCATACATGTCCGTAAAGCACAACCAGCTCGCTTCTTTGTCTTCAGCCGGGCACTGTGGGGAATAGTGCCTGCTCCAGAGCGCTTATAAACCGCAAGAGGAAGTCCAGCAAGTAGCAGAAAACAAGGAAACATTTAGAGTGAGGAACACTTTTTCAGGTCGCAGTGTCATTTTATCATGTACTAACCTATCAGTGTCTGTGGGAGCTGACTGCAATTCCTTTCATGTGGGCAGACTGATAGGTCTCTTAATGTTAATGGGGCGTCACATGAGTAAAGAATGCTACTGATGGAAGCAGAAGCTCGATCACAGCACTGATCTCATCAGTAGCCTCTTGTAGGCAGTAATGTCAGAGGCTTTTTGGAAGTTAAAAATCAATTGTATCAGTAGACTTTCCAGTATTTACAGCTTTGCAAGAGATCTTTCTTTGTAGAAATACTGATTTGTCTCCAATTTTTCTTAGTGGTGTCTTAGAATTACTTCAAATTTTAAAAGACAAGGAATTTGCTAAATAGAAATTGTATTTTTTACAAGGACAAATGCTCTAGTAAAAAACCCCAGTTTAGCCAGTTTTGATAGATTTCCCATTGCCATTTTAGCAATGTTTTAAATTAAGTATTTGAAATAATTTTTCTTTAATATTCTGCAGCAAAACGATTTGTTAACATTTTAACCATGGTTTTGATAATGATCACAATGTTTAAAATGGATGACAAGTTTTTGAGAATATAGGTCTGATTTGAACCCTTGCTTAGGAATAATTAATAGCGCACAAAAAAATTCAAATAAAACCTAATGCTAGATCTACACGTAAAAAACCATTCTATAAGAGATCAAATCAGAGATCTCAGCTGACACCATGTAACACAGAACCCTTTTATACTGCAGTTTTATAGGATGAAGAAGTGTCTCTTCAAGTCCTGTTCCAGAAAGCTAGTGCTCACCTAAAACTTTTCTATCCCTGCAGCTGTTTAACTGGCATATTTACTGTTAGATTTTCCTTGAAAAAAAAAAAACAACAAAACCAAAACAAAACAAAACAAACAAAAAACAAAACAAACAAACAAACAAAAAAAAAACCACCAAAAAAAAAACCCACAAAAAAAACAAACAAACAAACAAAAAAAAAACCACCAAAAAAAAAACCCACAAAAAAAACAAACAAACAAACAAAAAAAAAAAAAAAAAAAAAAACACAAAAAAACCCCCCAGGACATTCTTATACCTGTCTGTCTCTTTTAGACTACCTGACACATAAGAAGGTAACTGCTACTCCTCTTCAGTGATGGAGATGCCACCAGGACAAAAATGTTTGCAGATTAATCACATTTTCATTTAACCAACCCAAAAACTTTTGCCTCAGATACGTGCCTCCAACTGGATCACCGCTAATAGCATTGCACACAGTAAAAAGTGTGTTCAGGAACTGCCAATAAAGTCATCTTCACACCTTGTTATAAACCAGATCTTGGTCTATTCCAGAAGTCACTGTTGACACTGCACAGCCCAGCTGAATACATTAGAAGCCCATTTCCATGTTGCCAAATGTTTGCCAGCCACCCCCTTGCAGACTTGTGGGGCCTTAAACTGTCTCGTTCTTTGCATGATTTGCAAGTGAAAACAAGTAATTCTGTATTTCTTTCTCAGTCTGCTCCATTTGAGTTCTATGGTGGCTAGAAAGGAGAAAGATTATTAGCTTTCTTATCAGTGAATACTGTTTATAAAGTCTCTCTCTCTCTCTCTCAATAGCGTCAAAGTTCTTGAAGCCTTCAAGTAATATCTGACTGCTACCCCTTGTGACGTTTGATGGAAATTGGCCACTGAGTTGAAAGGTTAGAGGGAGGATCAATTGGTACATATAGAAAACATAAGCATATAAGTCCTGGCAAAAAAGACTTGAGAAGCCCATTATAATATTTAAAAACATATGCATTTTAGCTTGTTTGCTTACAGAAATATCAGAAATATCACTGACAAATGGCATACTTGTCAAAAGATGCAGTCAAAACCATTTGTCAGTGTGGTTAATATGGCAACAAAAAGGCTTACAGAGACATTTTTCCTGACAGAAATCCATTATGGAAATTCTTATAGTACTGTTGGGAATTGCAATATTTCTAGTACTGAGGAGATGATACTTCCAGAGTGAGAAAATCCATGTGAACATGACCTTTCCCTTAGTTTTCTTAAGGAATAAACCACTCTGACTGCATATATACAACTGAAGGGAGCATAAACAGCACAAACCCACTCTCTTCCCCATCAATCTAGTTTTTCAAATCATGAACTGAAATGTAAATTCTGTGATTTATAAGAAAAAATCTTGGCAAGGTTTGAAATACTGATTTTCTCAAAGTCATTTGTTCTGGAGAAGGAATGTGGGAATCCTTGTGATTGTTTCATGGTAAGGCAGAGTTTTTAAAAATTCTTGGAGAAAACTGATGTGTCTGAGCATAGAGATTCTCAAGTTCTTTCTGGTTGTCATCCCACATACAGGTCAGACATTTCACATGACCCCTACTATTAGTATAAATAACAGAAGAGGCTGAATTTGTTAGTTGCAACTCAGCTTGTAACTCAGCTTGCAACTGCTGTGATTTAACTTCATGTTACCGTGCCTAAGCTGTGCCCTGCTGGCTTCTGCAGAGGAATGAGAGAAAGAAATGATCCAAGTTTTTAGACTGTATACTACCTTATCAGGAGATGAAAAAAATAATAAAAATAATGGAGAAACAGAGATGGTATTTTACTGCCAATTACTTGCAATTTTGATCTATTCCAGCATGATAAATGGATATCAGCATGAACTAGAATCACAGAATATCCTGAATTGGAAGGGACCCTCAAGGATTATCGAGTCCAGCTCCCGGCCCTGCACAGGACACCCCAAGAGTTACACCATGTGCCTGACAGCATTGCCCAGATGCTTCTCGAACTCTGTCAGCCTTGGTGCTGTGACCCCTTCCCTGGATCAGTGCTCAGCCACCATCTGGTAGTTGCCCAACCCAAACCTCCCCCTGGCACAGCTTCATGCTGTTCCTTCAGGCCTTGTCACTGGTCACCACAGGGAAGATATCAGTGCCTGTCCCTCTGCTTCCCCTTGTGAGGAAGCTGTGAGGGCTCCCCTCAGTCTCGTCCAGGCTGAGCAAGCCAAGAGACCTCAGCCACTCTCTGTATGAATTCCCCCTCCAGACCGGTCACCATCTTCATGGCCCCTTTTGGATACTCTCTAATAATTTAATCATACATGTATCTTCTGTGCCCCAGTTAAGAGCCTGGGGATGCAGGATGTCATAGGCTACGAATTTTCCTGTGGATAAGCTAGTGGCTGTATAAGAAAGCCCAACTCTCAAATCAGGTACCTGTTTTAGACATTTCAAGAGTCAGAAGATGATCCCTCAGTCTTTTATAACATTTTAATGCATTAATTCCTTTACAAAAAAGAAAAGTTATGGCATTCTTAAAGATTTGGCACAATTTTTCCTCTGAACTACAGAGATGTCACAGATGATACAAATACGCAAAAAGATTACTGTGTATATGTCAAGGTATTGTCACGCCATACAAGTATTAAGAATAACAACATAATTTCTTACATGTTAAAATATCAAATGGACTCTTGATATGATGATACCTCACAATGTATATTTGTAAGTCATTTATGCCCCCATGGCAGGGTTTGGAATGATCTTTAAGGTTCCTTCCAACCCAAATCATTCTATAATTCTATAAGTCTGATTTTCTGGAGCATAAATTAATGCTGAATCATTTCTACAAGGTTTTAAGTTTTAGTTTTAAAATAAGATTGTTGGAAGTGTCATGCTGCCCCCCGAGGGCCTGTGCACAGTGCAGGGATCTGCTCACAGAGCTCACACACCATGCAGCTTTTGAAATGTCACCACAGAAGACATCTTACTGTTCTCAGATTCTAACTCAGGAGATTTCTCAGTCATGACAAGTCTGAAATTTTTTATAGTAGCTAAAATAGAATAGAAAAAAAAAAATAGAATTTCTGCGCTGTAGAAATAGTGTGTGTATTTATAGACCGCCAAATTGTCAAGCAATAAAATTGCAACCACCCTGAATGAAAAATTCTATGGACTATTTGCCTTGATTTTTGTGTATTAATCCTTCCAAGTGTTCATGATCAGCTAGCTGATCCATTTTGGTGCATTGCCTTAAGTACAAATATTTGCCAAGTGTTCGTGAATTCTAGTTTATTCTTGGAAATTCCCAGGAATTCCAAGTAACATGCTCTGCTAGTGACAACATGTTCAGAATTTCAGGGGCAAACAATTGCTCTTATGTAACAAGGGAGGGAACTGGGAAGCTGGTATGAGCATGTCAAGTGATGTAGCTGATGGTGTTGTCAAGTACCAGTTGTCCACCTTTACAATTTGATAAGCCACCTCAAAGACAACAGGTGCTGTAGGAACACAGCTGAGGTTTGCAAAGGTGTGGTTGTAGAGAGAGGTAATTAGAAGCCAACAAACATAAAAATAAGGACTGTTTCCCCTGCTTTTGCAAATCCTAACATTAGTTGTCTGCATCCGTGTTTTATTTAAACAGGAGAATTAGGTCCTAGGGGCTAATGATATTCCTTCAGACTTTTCTTTTCATCTTTCCCTTCAGAAGCTGTTGTTCCTTATGATCCTCTCTTCACTAGCAAACTTCTTCATGCCTCACTCCAGCTTAATTAAAGGTCTGATTCTTTGGCATTAAAGGGACACTATCTACTGGAAAAATCAAACCTGTCTGAAACTCTTGAGCCTTCTGTAGCTACATACAGTGTTTGATGACAGAAGGGAATAGAAGCAAACATTGTTTGTTCAAGAGAAAATTCAAGTTTTTATAAGCATTTTAAAAATTTTTGTCAAGTTAATGAGGCCAACTTTTATTGTAGAGATTTAGTAGAAGTATCATGAACTGAAATGTTCCCTTATTAATTGTCATTTTATCCATCCACCTTGATGGTTATCTTTTAAAGTATTTTCTTCCCAGCAACTGAAAAACCACATTGATGATTAAAAGTTTGCAGTGCTAATGTAGAAATTCAGAAACTTATTTTATGGCTTTAGGCAGAATTCTTGAGAAACATTATGGGTCCATATTGACACAGTGTTATTTAATATCTCCATTAATGATATAAACAAAGGGACTGAGTGCACTCTCAGCAAATGTGCAGATGACACCAAGCTGGATGATGCCAGGATGCCATCCAGAGGGACCTGGACAAGTTCAAGACGTGGGCCCAGGGGAATCTAGTGAGATTTAATAAGACCAAGTGCAAGGTGCCACACCTGGGTTGGGCCAGCCCTCGGTATCCACACAGGCTGGGGGGATGAACAGACTGAGAACACCCTGGGGAGAAGAATTTGGGGCTGCTGGTGGATGAGAGGCTGGACAAGAGGCAGGAATGTGTACTTGCTGCCCAGAAAGGCAAACGTCCTGGACTGCAGCGTGACCAGCATGGTGAGGGAAAGGATTCTGCCCCTCTGCTCTGGTGAGACCCCACCTGCAGTGCTGCATCCAGCTCTGGGGTCCCAGCACAGGAAGGACATGGACCTGTTGGAGGGAATTCAGAGGACATCATCAAGGCAATCGGAGGGATGGAGCATCTCTCCTAGAAAAAAGGCTGATATGGGGTTTGTTCAGGATGGAGAAGGCTCTAGGGTCACCAGTTGTAGCCTTCCAGTACCTGAAGAGAACCTACAAGAAAAATGGAGAGGGACTATTTACAAAGGGCATGTAGTGACAGGACAAGGGGTAATCGATTCAAACTAAAAGAGTAGGTTTAGATTAAATACACGAGGAAGAAATTATTTACTGTGAAGGTGGTGAGGCAGTGGCACAGGTTTTCCAGGAAAGCTGTGGATGCCACATCCTGGGTACTGCTCAAGGGCAGGCTGGATCAGGTTCTCAGCAACCTGGTCCTGCTGCCAGATGTCCGTGCCCTTGGCAAGGGGGTTGGAACCAAATGATCTTTTAAGATCCCTTCCAAGCCAAACTGTTCTGTGATTTTGTAATTCTTTGTCTATCAGTGGCCTCCAATCTGGTTATAAAACAGTATTTCCTGACCTCACAAGGGTATTTGGGATAACTACACTGCGGCATTCCCACGCAACGCTGACGGAGGCAAGACACACAAGCGGCAAAGCTTTAACTCTCACGCTGAGAAGCATTTCAGCTTTTCAGTCGTTGAGACCTTCTTGTGAATGAGCACAGCGACCCGAGCAGCCGGCGAACGCCCACACGGAGCACGGCGGCCGGGGCGGCCCGGCACAGCCCCCACCCGCCA